>CAUYON010055140.1:0-34819 GCA_963573935.1 Arctocebus calabarensis
CCTCCCTTCCCTTGCACACTCCCTGTTACAGCCCAAACCGCAACTTCCCGTTGGCCTAGCTTTCCTACCGGCACAAAAGTTAATTCCATGCTGAAGCTCAAAATGGCGCCCGTTCCCGCGCCCGCTCAACCAGCTAATAGCCAAAGTTTCAAACCTGCCTATCAGCAAACAACACGCTCCCTTATACCCCGCCCCTTCTTCCCCCTGCTCACTTGTAAGCTTTAAAAACCGGCTTTTTGCCGCCATTAAACAGACCTTGACAAGAAACCTGCTTGGTCTCATTCTCTCTTTCTCGCCCATTCTCTTTCAGGCTCGGTCCCCCTCGTCCCCACGAATAACCGCGTCCCGCAGGACGGGACATTTGAGTGTTTTGTGTGTTAAATTTGTATCCTGCGACTTTGCTGTCTTTATTTATTAGTCTTAATAGTTTTAGAAAGTCATGTTATCCGTGAACACAGATAATTTTTCTTCTTTCTTTACAGTTTCGTCGGCTTTTATTTCTTTTTCTTGCCTGATTACCCTGGCTAATACTTCCTGCGCTATGTTCAATAAAAATTGCAAAAGTGGGTCCCTTTGCCTCATACTTGATCTTCAAGGAAGAGCTTTCGGTTTTTCATCAATGAATATTATGTTGGCTGTAGACTTTTCATCTCTGGACTTCTGTTATGTTGAGGTGGTTTTATGTATTACTTTTCATCGAGTGTTGTTGAAACAATACTGAAATTTTTTAATTATTACTTAAATAATTTCTGTATCAGTTAAGATAATCTTGTGGTTTATTTTTCCCCTCATAATTCCGTTAATGTGATATATTATATTGACTAATTTCTGTATGTTGAACTATTCTGCATTCTAGGGATGAATCCTATTGGGTCATGGTGCTTAATCCTTTTAATGTGTTATTAAATTTTTGCTAATTTTTTTGAGGGTTTATACATTATCTCTATTTATCAAAGACATTGGTCTGTAGCTTTCTTTTTCTGCAGTATCTTTTTCTGACTTTGACATATATATATGAGTGCAATGCTAGCCTCACCGAATGAATTTGAAAGAGTTTCTTTCTCTTTGAGTTTTGAAACAGTTTGAGGAGGACTGGTACTAATTTTTCTTTAAAATGTTTGTTAGACAGCTGGGCACAATGGTTCATGCCTATAATGCTAGCACTTTGAGAGGCCGAGATAGGTGGACGGCTTGAGCACAGAAATTGAAGACCAGACTGAGCAAGAGTGACACCTTATCTCTACTAAAAATAGAAAAACTAGCCAGGCATTGTAGCACTATATAGTAGCTACTTTAGAGGCTGAGGGAAGAGGATTATTTAGCCTCAAGAGTTTGAGGTTACTATTAGCTATGAGAACGCGGCACTCTTGGATTGAGGATTATTTTAACCTCAGGAGTTTGAGGTTGCTAATAGCTATGAGACAAAGGATACTTTGTCTAAAAAAAAAAAGTTCAATGGAATTTGTCAGTGAAACCACTTGGTCCAGGGCTGTTCCTTGTTGGAAGGTTTTGGAATACTGATTCAATCCCTGGACATCCAATCACTTTTGCTATATTTTATTTGTTAGAAGCAACTTACTAGGCCCAGTCCATATTTAAGGGGAGAAGGGTATCAGGAGGAGGGAATAATTAGGGCTATCTTAGAAGGATGACTATCATAAGGAAGACTATCTCTTTCTTTGCAAAATGGAGCTATTCCCAATCACCTGATTAATCAAGATGCTGTGAGGGTACCATAGTGTGCCAAGTGTCTCAGAGGGACCTAGTGAGCTGCAAGCCTCCCCCTCATGTGACAGATTTCACGTGGAGCCCAGCAGGGGAACCATCAGAGTCCACTCTCATGACCTAGATTGCCACAATGAAAACTTTTTGGCATCTTAACATAAGATTCACACTTTGATACCAGAGCCCAATTTCCTAAAATCAGTGCAATTTTGTAGGATTTTCAGCCACCCTCAGTATTTGTATTTTCAGTCTCAAGCAATGAAGAGGATAAACATCCTGGTCATGGTTTGTGATTGTAATTCTCATAGCACCTGTCTTCTCTGACCCCCTAAACACGTGTGCAGCCCCTTCCGTGTGATTCTCAACACCAGCGGCTTCTTCTCACACAATACTTGTCAAACATCACTGACTTCGTCCATTTCACTGACTTTATCCTTTGCTAGATGGTGAGCTGAAAATGATGTTTTCTTTTTAAATTTTTTGATATTCTTAGCATTGTGGGTTCAGAGTAGGCTCTGAGTAGAGATTTGTTGCATAGAAAAGGAAAGGAAAGAAATGAATGAGCGAGTGAATAGATATTATCATTGCCAGTATGAATATCTATTTCTCTAAAAGTCTTAAAGACTTTGAGTCAGCCTGCCTGCCCAGTGGCCAGCCCAGTGTCTGACCGGTGTAGAAGCTCAATCAAAGTAATGGATTGAAGAAGGAAATCGCACTTTAGAACCTTCTTGCCTCGATCCTATCTGCTACTATAACTACTGTACGAAAAAGAAAAGACCTTTTTTAATCTGTTCAAAGGAGCCATATGCTTGAGATGTGATTCCTGTATAGGAGCATGAGTTCCAAAGCAAGAGACTCCTTAAATCTTTTTTTTTTTTTTTTTGTGGAGGCAGAGCCTCACTCTGTCACCCTGGATAGAGTATGGTGGCACCATAGCTCACAGCAACCTCAAAATCCTGGGTTCAAGTGATCCTCTTGCCTCAGCCTCTCAAGTAGCTGGGACTATAGGTGCCTGTCACAACGCCCGGCTAATTTTTCTATTTTTAGTAGAGATGGGGTCTTGCTCTTTCTCAGGCTAGTCTTGAACTCGGCCTCCTAGAGTGCTAGGAATACAGGCATGAGACACTAGGCCTGGCCTCCTTTAATCATTTTAATACAGTGGGTGCCTGAAGCACAGTCTCGCGGGGACTATAGAAAACATAACTCAGAATCGTTTCCCCTAAGTAGCACCCTGGCCCTCCCTGCTGCAGAGAGAGCCCATGGGCAGGGGGCCTCAGTGCACGCAGGAAGAAACTGCGTGTGGATGCAGAGTGCCGAGGGGATATGGGAAGGATGCTGAGCCTCTGCTGCCGAGATATGCACTTAGTTTATGAATGTGGGCTGTGACCTGATTTTGTCCCTTATTAGCAAGGTGAGTCCCTTCAAACCCCCCAGTCCTCAGGGTATCATTATAAAGTTCTTCTCTGCTCCCAACACACTAGGATTTTATTCCTCTATGGAGATACAAGATTGAGCTCGCCGAGGGTGTTCCTGGTCAAAGCTCAGCTCCTCCCCCTCCTTTGTCCCTGTTGCGCCTCAGTTGTTACTGCCGAGGCTCTTTGCAGCTGAGCTGTGTATGTCTAACCACAAATATGATTCACACGTTGCCTTAACGTGGTGTTTAAATCATTTGATACTTTGATTACTTTGTTCAAAGTGATATCATTTGTTTAGTGAGCATTTGTTAAATCCCCAGAAATCCCTGCTGTCCAATCCTCTGGGCTCCTTACCCGTTTTTCTGGGATAACCCAAGGTGACTATGAGTCATAGGCTTGTTGTATTTCTTAGTATAACCAGGGTAAAAGAAAGCAAGCAAGCAAACACTCAAGGGTGGTGGCCCAGTTTTGGTAGTAGCTACTGATCTGGATTTGGGCATGTGGTGCCCCCATTACATCCTATATCTCCTGCTCCCCGCTGCTATGTCCCGCCTCTCCCCCACACCCTCATCTCCCCTACTTTAGGACCGAATAACTGCCTCCTAGGTATTCCATGGAATGTAAATAAGTGCATTGGAGGGTGAGACTCCATAGTCACATCAACTTGAGGAAGGCTGGATGCAACTAAGTGCTGGACTTCTCAGAGCCTTGTCTATACCAACACGCAATATGACTCTCAGTGATGAGGGTAGATTGACACACGTTTCCTAAATTATTGTGACCACAGAGCACATTCTGGTAGCTAGAGAAATGATCTTCAGGTAGCTGGAGAAATGATCTTCAGGACAAAACTTTGGGACTACTTTCCTAGATCATGCCTTTGCCAGAGGAGCTGGAAGGCCCAGGTTGCTGACAAAGCTACTCTAAATAAAACCCTGGCTTCTCTCCCTAATAGGATGTCTGCTACAGGCTGGGTGCTTTACCATCTGAAAACAGCTTAGCCAGGGAAGACAAAAGTGAAGACATTCTCAAGGAAAAGGCTTCCAGGAAAAGCATTTGGTGATCCAGGACCGAATGGGAAAATCTTGAGACATCTTGATGGGGGCAGGGCAGGGCTTACCCAGAGCCTTGCCCTCAGTACCATGACTGGCTATGTATGCAGTTTGCCAGGTCCAGTACTAAATGAAGATATGGGGCCCCTTGTTTTAAAATTACTAAATATTTCATGATACTGACAGCGGAGCATGAAAGCAAGCAAGTGGCTCTTCTAATGAGACCACGTAGGTCTCATTTGCATGGAGTCCACATGAATAGCAAGTACCTTCTCCAACAGCTGCAGCCCTGCCTTTCGTTGGTGCCAATCAGATTGTGCCGGCTATCATCTCCTCCTCCCTTCCTGGGGTGTGCTGTTCTTTGGGACAAGCCCTCTCCCACTCTGCCTCTGCAGGAAGCCGGTTCTGCCGGCTGTTAATGAATCAGCAGCTGATTAAGCAATGTGCTGGGAGATTACCCAGAGGCAGTGTGAAATTGTGGCAGGAGATTAGGGGTCCAAATTCTGGCTTTGGCTCCTTAATTTGCAAACATATTCAGCAATTTCATTTCTCCTTTCTGTGCCTTAGAACTCCTCCTTGGAAAAAGGGGTTGAAAATAATGTTCATGCTGGAGACCGGAGGGTGGAAGGAGCCAGCGAGGGCAATGACCTGTATGAGTCAAGCTTCTGCAAATTTCACAGGCTGGGAGTATTTGCATTTTCCCTCTTGAAGACTTTTGGCCATTTACTCACTTATCCGTTCTATGGGTCAGTATGTGGAGGGTGGGTAGGATATAGGATGAACTAGGCAAAGAGGAAGGAGGAACAGCAGTACAGGGACCCCTTGCGTAGGGCGAGTGTGGTTCACAGGCAGGAGGAACTGGGATCTGAATACCTTACAGCGCCGCCTGGGTCTGGAGGAGCTCAGTGGACCTGAAAGCAGAAACTAAAGGTCTGCGAGGGTCACTGGTCTGTCTGTGGATTTTAATCATCCTCATCTCACTGCACAGAACCCAAATAATGTATAGTCGGCCACCAACCACCTTCAGGAGGCTCCAACCTCCCGGTGTTCTCAAACGTCACCAGCAATTAGGCTCAGCGTGACAGTTGTTTCTGAAACGGAATTAATCTCCTGGATTTAAATCCATTTAGCAACTGTGATATACTGGGGCAGGCATTTAAGAGCCACTTCACCTCACCGGGTCATGCCCAGAGGGTCCCAGGCTGAGTCACAGTTAATAGTGGGGAAGACTTTAATAGAGGGCTGGCTTTGAAGAAATGCAGGGTGTGTCCTGAAGCTTGAAGGTTTAATGCACTTTTAATTAAATGTGCGCTACGAGGATTCAGCACCAACTATCATGTCACTACAGATAGATTCATTATATTTGTTCAGTTAATTACGCGTGCGTTATTACCCAAGTATAAACTTTGATGACCTGGAAAGGAGTTTGACTTCGAGGGACACCCAAGAGTTCTGCTGGCACATTCAGGATTAGATTAAACCGCTCCCCACCCTCCAACCCCAACCCACGCACACCCACGCCCACACATGTAGGCACATGTGTGCACACCCGCAAAGAAAGCAGGGCACATGTGTGTGTTCTCTCTCTCTCCTCTCTTTAAAGAGAAAAGGGAGGTTGGTAGGGGATGTTCAAGTTGGGAAAAAGCTGTTTCCAAACTAGACTTCATGCTGCTATTAGCAGAATGTCTTTAGGCAGGGCACTGTTTCCAGGCATCAGTACTTCTCTGTGAAATGGTAGCACAACAATATTAATAATAAGGACATCTCCCAGGATTGCAGTAGTCTCCAATGAAATTATACCCATAGAGCGTTTTGTGCAATGCCAAGAGCCCTGCACATGGTTGTTGTTGTTGGTTATCACTAATTTACCTATAACCATTTGATAAACTTGAGCTACCAAATTCATTGTATAAACTCAGGGAATGTTTGAAGGCTAAAGCATGATCTTATTTGCTCATTCAACAGGCACGCACTGTGTGTGCTCAGGGCTGACGTTCTGAGGACCTACCATGTGCCCAGCTCAGAGTCCCAAGTGTTCATGTGTTTCCCTTATCTGATTGCTTCTTTACCAACTGGGATCGGATCTTGTCACAGGAAATGTTCAACAGCTTAAGAGTAAGTACTTACGTTCTTATGTTCCTGGTTGTTTGGTTATCTCATGAGTCAAATCGCAATTCACAGGCTGCACTGTGTAACTCAGTGCCCAGTACGTCACTGCCTCCTCCACGATTCAATTCCATGTGTGGGGGCTGGGAAGGGAATCTAACATATCCAGAGGAGGTTTGTCTGAGTCTGAGCCTGCCTCTTAGACTGAGCTCTCCTGGGGATTGTGTTAAAGTATATATTTTCTTGGGTGGCGCCTGTGTCTCAAAGGAGTAGGGTGCCAGCCCCATATGCCAGAGGTGGAGGGTTCAAATCCAGCCCTGACCAAAAATCACAAAAAAATAATAATTATAAGTATATATTTTCTTTGTCAGATACAGTCCCAGATATTTCATTTTCTTTGAAGCTACTATGAAGGGTATTGTGCCCTTGATTTGATTCTTGGCTTGGTTGTTATGGGCATACATGAAGGCTACTGATTTGTGGACAATGATTTATTTTATTTTATTTATTTATTTTGAGACAGAGTTTCTCTTTGTCGCCCTCAGTACAGCGCCTTGATGTCACAGCTCACAGCAACCTCAAACTCTTGGACTCAAGTGATTCTCTTGCCTCAGCCCCCGGTGTAGCTGGGACTACAGGCTGGAGCCTGCCAATTTGTACAGATTCTGGGGCTGTCAGCTCCTACAGTTGCATAAACCACGCCCTTAAAAAGGAAATCAATCTCTACCTATATCATCTGTGTCTGTCCTTTTTGTTCTGTTTCTCTGGAGAGGTCTGACTTAGACAGGGGTTCGAGATTTTGCATTTCCTGAGAGCTCTAGGAGATTCCAGTCCTGCTGGTAGTGAACCAGGGTGTGCACAGTCATAGATAGATACAATGTCTACAAGGAGGAACTCCAGCATGTGAAAAGCCAGAGCAGGTCTTAAAGTTGTCCAAAAGACCCGCAGAGGTGACTTTGGGTTGGAGTTGTTCTGCTGTGTTCTCTCCAGTGATTAATCTCTACCTGATCATGTGAATCTAGTGGTTTGTCCAAGCTGGTGAGAAACTAGAGTCTCCGAGAGCGCACCCCCAGGACTTCCAAGCTCATGGTTTCCACTTGTCTAAACACAGCTTCCCTCACACACTCACGTCCGGCAGAGGCAGCAGGATCCAATGCCAAACAGCTGGATGGAAACTGAAAAGAGAAATCAGAGTTGGTGCAAACCTTTTCCAGACGTCCAGATGTCTGGCATCCCACAAACACCCACGCAGCCCTGGACAACCCCTTGGCTTTGCTGACACCTTTTGAACGCTAGGCAAAAACAAGGGGAGCCCCCTTTGAAGCCATGGAAAATGCAGTGGGGGAAAGAGTTCGTCTGCTGTGTGCTTCCTGGTTCGCAGCAGAAGGCAAGACAGCAAACCCAGATGAAAAAGGAGGGGCCTGACGGGGCAGAGAAAAGGATCTCATTAGTGGATAACCTTTTTCTTCCTCTCTGACAACTCTGACCACAGAAGTCTACCATGTTCAGGTGCAAGGTGCTACCCCTCAGACAGCTCAAGGTCTGACCCTTCGGTGAAGATGGCGGAAGAACTTGTGCCAACAAATGCCTGGGAGGCCAGTGCGGTCCTGTCCAGTAGAAATATAATTTAAGACACGCATGTAATTTAAACTTTCTTGGTAGTTACCTTAAAAAAGTCAAAATAGCTGGGCCTGGTAGGTCATGCCTGTCCCTAGAGAGAAACGTAGACTTTTGATCCAAGAGAATGTTAGCTGTCTTTCAGGAAAGAAGCTAAAATGGGGAACTCTTAGGTCTAGGACCAAAAATTATAAGCAATAGTTCCTCGTGCTTCATGAAGTTATGGTTCATAAAGGTTTCCATTCGAGCCCCACATTGGATGCAACTGCATCTTTGGGGCCGCGCCTGTGGCTCAGTGAGTAGGGCATTGCCCCATATACTGAGGGTGGCGGGTTCAAACCCGGCCCCGGTCGAACTGCAAAAATGTTTCCAGGCCGGACTTGGTGGCTCACATCTGTAATCCTAGAACTTTGGGAGGAGGATCACTTGAGCTCAAGAGTTTGAGGCTGCAGTGAGCTATGATGATGCCACTGCACTCTAGCCTGGTTGACAGACCAAGACTATGTCTCAGATAGAAAGATAAAAAAAAAAAACCCAGGTAAATTAATTTTATTCATATACTTTATGTAACATATTATGATTTTATCATGTCATCAATATAAACATGTATGAATGAGATATTCAACATTTCCTTTTTTCTCTTAACTCTTTGAAATTTGGTGCACTTACAGCACATCTCAATTCACACTGGCCCCATTTCACTCTGGAGGTGGGTACCATATTGGACAGTGCAGTTCTGAGAGGTCTTTAATGATCAGAGTGGAGTGGTGACACAGCCTCATGTTGGTGTTTGCTGTCTTCCTCCAGCCTCCCCTGAAAATACAAAAGTGAATAAGAAAAAAAAAAAATGAGAAAAAAAATTTTTGATAATTAAAGTTGCCAGGCGAATCCTGCCAGGTTCACACTCACAGTGAAATAAATACTAACAGTAGTTCCGCTCAAGCAAGCACCAAATAAGCAAGCATTCTTTAAATAAACAGAAATTGAGTATATTTCAGGAATGTATTAACACTCTGGGTCACAGTGTAGGTTAAACAAAAATTTGTTTTAGAAAGTCTTCTATTGCATTCCTCCCAGGAGTTGTTGGAAGAGGGAATGGCTCTCAGGGATGGGAGATTTTCAGTCTCTGGTGGGGACTTCAGCAGACACGGTGCAAACTGGGAAGTATCTTGTCCTCAACACCGATAAGAGGGAAGGGTCTCCGGGAAGGCCCCAGCCCATGCTGGGGAGAGGTTCTGAATAGGAAATGAGCCCTCAGAGCTCCCCCGGGCTGAGTTCAGAGGGCCAGGCCATGATACCCCCATGCAGTTCAATCATCTGATGTTGTTTTCCCAGGAAGCGGGTATGACATAGGGAGGGCAAGGTAGCTTTCTTTGGCTTAAAGTGAGCACAGTGCCGGGCCAGCACTGCAGGTGTCCGAGTAAGCGGCCCTTCACTCCTGAAGAGACATGTGGATGGCGCACCGTGAAATTCACCACACACACACTTTAACATCGTCACTCATTTATGCACTCTTGTCTCTGGGCTTTACTTAATGACTCACTCATTCATTTAATTTATATATACCTCACCTCTGCTCAGGACCCTCAGAGAAGTGGCTTCTCTTGGCACTTAAAGCCCTTCATGACTCACTTGGGCTTTGACCCTCGGGGCCCTTGCTAGATTAGACCCTCACTCTGGTTCACTGTGCTGGGACACCCTACTTTTCTTCTTTCTTTCTTTCTCTCTCTCTCTCTCTCTCCCCCTTCCTTCCTTCCTTCTTTTCTTTCTTTTTTTTGATATAGAATCTCAGTATGTCATCCTGTGCAGAGTACTGTGGCGTCACAGCTCACAACAACCTCCAACTGTTGGGCTTAAGCAATTCTCTTGCCTCAGTCTCTCAAGTAGCTGGGACTACAGGTGCCCTCCACAACTCCCGGCTATTTTTTGGTTGTAGTTGTCATTGTTGTTTAGCAGGCTTGGGCTGGATTCGAACCTACCAGCTCTGGTGTATGTAGCTGGTGCCCTAGACGCTGAGTTACAGGCACTGAGCCTCTCCTTTCTTTTTTTTTTTTTTTTAATTTTTTTTTTATTTTTGTAGAGACAGAGTCTCACTTTATCGCCCTGGGTAGAGTGCCATGGCGTCACACTGCTCACAGCAACCTCCAGCTCTTGGGCTTAAGCGATTCTCTTGCCTCAGCCTCCCTAGTAGCTGGGACTACAGGCACCCGCTACAGCGCCCGGCTATTTTTTTGTTTTGCAGTTCGGCCGAGGCCGGGCTTGAACCCGCCACCTTCGGTATATGGGGCCGGCGCCCTACTCGCTGAGCCGCAGGAGCCACCCCTCTCCTTTCTTTTTAACACATCAAGATCTTTCTTGGTTTACTTACCATTGTATTCCTTTTTGTCTCTACACTGAATCCTGCTCCCTTGGGTCTTGGCATGGCTGGTACCCTCTCATCATCTGGATTCCAGCTCAGAATGCCTCTCCTACTGGTGTTTTGGCAAACTACCTGTCTGCAGGGATTCACCCCCATAGCTGCTCACCTTCTCTAATCTTCTCTGGTTTATTTATTTATTTATTTTTACACAGTTTATCACTATCTGAAATTATCTTGAACATTTAATTATTTGTTCATACTCTCTCCCTCTTCCCTGGAATATAAGCTTCATGAGGGCAGGGTTCTCAGTTAAATATTTGCTCTTATTAGTTACTCAAATATTTGTAGAAGGAATAAATAAATAATTCAGCAATATGTCTACTAATTAAGTTCATTCATTTATAGATTGCCTCTCTTAGTTATGTATTATTTTTCCCGTTCATTCATTTGCTCAACACTTTATACATACATATACACATATATCCACCACGATTTACTGTGAGTTCAATAAATATATTCTTAGCAACATTATTGAAAAGAGCAAAAATAAAATTATGCAAACTAGAATAAACTTGAGCTTACCCAACTCTAGGGGATGGCCAAGATAATGGTGGCATGTGATAGAAAATGGGACCCTGTTGCACGTGACACTTTGTTATGACTTCATGGTAGTGTTATAACATGGAGCAAAGCCAGAAGGTTCATGAGAAGTATGGGGAAAGCAGATCTGATTAAACGGCATGTACAACGTGATTTCTCTGCCAAATGGGTCACTTCTGGGTGAAGACCACAAGGAAGTAAGTAAGTAAAGAGAATTGTTCCCAGAGACTGAGATGGGTGGGGTGGTGATTTCTTCCAAGTGTTTCTTTGATACCATAACACATTTTTCCAGCATAAAAAAGATGGTTTTGAATTGTATGGTCCCCAAGTTAGGGCAAGATGTGTATTTCTGAGAATTTTTATTTATAACATAAATATCATCTGTATGTCTACAGCTGAACATGTTTTTTTTCCCCCAGAACAATTTTACACATATAAAACAGCTTTTTTTTTTATCTTTCTTAAAAAGAAAGGCATGTCCTTCCTTCCTTCTTTTCTTCCTTCCTTCCTATTTTCCTTCCTTCCTTCCTTCCTTCCTTCTGCCTTGATGTGACAGGCAGAGTAATGGCTCCCAAACCTGTGAATCTATTACCTTACATGGCTAAAGGCACTATACTTATATGGGGTCAATTTAAGAATCTTTCTTTTTTGTTTTGTTTTAGAGACAGGATTTCCCTCCATTGCCCACTGCTGGGGTACAGTGGTGCAGTCACAGCTCATTACAGCCTCTACCTCCTGGGCTCAGGTGATCCTCTTGCCTTAGCCACTCAAGTAGCTGATGCCACAGGTACAGGTAACTCCACCCAGCTAAAGTCTTTTTTTTTGTGGTCTGGTGTTGAGCTCCTGGCCTCAGTTGATCCTCCCATCTTGGCCTCTCACAGTGCTGGGATTAGAGGAACTCAAAGATCTTGAGTTGGGTTGAGTGACATGGACTTCCTGGATAGGTGCAATGTAAGTGCAGAGAGGGAGGTAGCAGGGTCAGAGTCAAAAAAGAGGCGACCTGGAAGCAGAGTTTGGTGTGACGCAGGCTACAGGCCAAGGAATGCAAGCAGTCCTGCAAGCATGAGAGGGCGAGAGCCCAGTTCTCCCCCGCAGCCTCTGAGAGGAATACCCTCCCATTTTGGATTTCTGATCTCTGGAACTGTCAGTTAATTAATGTATGTTGTTTTAAGTCTGAAGTTTGTGGTAATTTTTTATAGCAATAGTAGGAGACAAGTACAGTGAACATATTGAAGCTCAGAAAGATAAAATAATGAGTCCAAAGTTAGTAGCCCAATAAGGATGGAGGCAGAGGTCACAAAACTTTACTTCCTTGGTGCCCACCTCTCTGTAGAGGGCAGCCCTAAGCTCGAGTTCTTTGTGATGAATTATCCACAACATTCTAGAGATGTGTAGACACCCAGTTGCTGCCTTAATTCTGGGGAAATTCTAGGGATTGGGCAGACACACATGTATTTCCTTCCCTTCTCCCTCCCTCTCCTGCTCTTTCCTCTCCCCTTTTATTTTCTTCCTTCCTTCTTCCTTGTTTATATTTATTGAGCTATTTGTTTATTTTCTATGTTCCAGGCTCTTTCCCAGGTGCTGAGAATATACTAGAAATGAGAAGGCCAGTTATCCGTCCTGGGGGAACTCATGTTGAGATTTCGCATGAATTCTGCGAATATTTAGAGTTTTGTGGATAACATGTGGACCAAGTCCACTTTCAGCTTTTGTCCCATACAGGAGTGAGGAGGAATTAAAGGGTTAAAATTAGTCTCTTTTTCTTTAATCTACATTAATCTAAAATTACCTCTCATCCCCAGGGCAAGATGAAGGAGGTGATGAAATCATGCTTTTAGGCCAGATGAGGGAAAAGATCTGGATCGTCTCTCGATTCAGGGGAGTTTCTGTCTCCCTCGGATTGAGGTGGACCCCACTGAAATGCACTCAGGATGCCTGAAAGGGCCCAGAACAAATAGAATAAGCAGGCCCTGCATGTGAGGAAGTGGAAAAACATAGCTGCAGAGTGGCACAGGGGGATGGAGAGCACTAGATCAGGAGGCTGGCATGAGTCCCATCTCTGTCTCTGCATACCACTCTGGGCCTCAGTCTTCTCATCTGTCCAATGGGGAGGATACAGAGCGTGTTCCCTAAGCTTCCCCTGTTCCACATGTGAAGGAGCCTGATGCAGTGGTAAGTAATGAATGCACATGTAAACTGGAATGGAGCGTGAGCTGATACTAGGAGCGTGCACAGCCAGTGGCTACTGCAGATTATGTGGGTAAAGATCGTGCTACCATGAATGGCCGTGAATATTGACATGTAGAGCTCTGGTGCTCTACAGATTGTGCCTACCTGCGCACACACGGTGCTACGTACAGGGTCACAGAGCTCCAGTTCTTCCTATGGACCTCAGTGTTCCCACAGATAAAATGATCAGTGGTCACAGACTGAAGGCTGTAGGCCCCATCCTAACTGCACATGTACTGTTTGGTCCAAAGTATTGACAAAAGTTTTCAACACTTGTATGTGTGTGCGTGTACACATACAGTAAAGCTTCACCCAAAACAATCTGGGTCCATAGATTCCCTTGAAGCTCTTAACTAGAAACCCTGGGCCTGTATTCCCACATCCGTCTGGCGTGGAGTGGCTGCTTCCCCCTTACACCCATGTGTTCTTGACCATGAACCACACTCGCCCCCACTCCCAGTCATTGCACACTCTGCAGGCGTCACTGCTCACAGGTGCATCCTGGTACATCCCATTGCCTGGCCCCACTGTGACTGTGCATCCTATTTTAGTATATGTGCTGCCCAAGAGAGCATGTAACTGTGCTTCCTACACCCACATTAGGAATGTTTCATTTCCCAGCAACCAGGCCTCAGGCCCAGTGCTGCCCCCTAGGGGCAGACTAAGATCTACTGGTAGAAATAAAAACGGCCATGATGCTAGGGATGAAACATAGCGAGGGAATAATGGCAGAATCATTTCACTTTCTGCTATGACTCGGGGACAGGACTCCCAGAAGCCAGAGTTTGCACAAGCCCTTTTGTTCATGTGGCTCTCATTTTCCCCACCTATAAAATAAGGTAACTGGGGCTTGGCACCTGTAGCTCAGTGGTTAGGGCACAGGCCACATACACAGGGGCTGGAAAGTTCTAACCCGGTTGAGGGCCTGCTAAACAACAATGACAACTACAACAAAAAAATAGCCCAGGGTTGTGGTGGTGAAAGAACCAAGCTGAAGTGGGCGCCTGTAGTCCCAGCTACTTGGGAGGGGGAGGCAAGAGAATCTCTTAAGCCCAAGAGTTGGAGGTTGCTAAGGGCTGTGACGCCACGGCACTCTACCCAGGGCGACATAGTGAGACTCTGTCTCAAAAAGAAAAAAAAGAAAGAAAAAATATATATATAGAGAGAGAGAAGCTTGGACGAGGTATCTCTAAGGCTTTTCCAGTTTGGGGTTCTTCGGCTTGCTTTCCCCTATACACATACACAGCCGTGCACACAATGCGCTATATTTTTATACTTGGATGCTTTTTCACATCTTACTGCAAATGATTTTATACATCTACCCACCGAAAGCCCTGATCTCCCTCCAATCCCCTGCATGTCCCCATCAATCCCCTGCAGGTCTCCTTTATGACTAAATCCAGCCATTAAACTTCCAATGAGTTACCTGCTGGCATTGTGTGAGGGCAGCCAGCAGCTTTAGTCACCTAATCTCCTTTCTTATCAGTGTTCACTCCCAGCAGCAGACAACAACAGAGATTGTTTAGCAATTACCAGGAGTCCTGGGGGAGGGCTCAAATCCCCCCCTCGAGAGATGAGGGGAAGGGGCCAACCCCAGCTTTGTTCTCATCTCTGGTTGGGTTCTAGAAACTGTAGAAAAGAGATCTCAAGGATCCTTGACATGGTGAAAGTTAGTCCGGTTCTAATTGCAGCCCTTAGTTGGTCCTGTGTCTTAGGACAAGTCCTTCCCATGAGGTGACTCAATTCCACCCCCGAAATGCACACTCATCCCCGACTTCAAGTGCCCCGAGATTTTCACAGAGCATAGAAGGCAGTGTCCCAAATGATTTCATATTTTGCTTTACTATTTTCCTTTTGGGCCTTTCGGAAATAGTGACTGAGAAAAAAAGGGGAGAAATGCTAGATCAGAGTTACAAATACTGAGACATTAGTTTACATGGAACAATACATGCTATTAGCCAAGAATGTTACAATGTGACAAAACTATGTGATTCATGAGATAAGAAGTGGATTTAAGTTTTAAATATCACATGGGGGGCAGAAATGTAAAGCGTTCTCTTGGCATGATCTACATGATAGACCTATTGCCTTGATTGCTGTTAAGTTGAAATTTAAGGCCGCTGTGACTAAGCAGCATGGGCTTCAAGGTCACCCAGGCCTGGCCTGGGACAGGCCAAAATTTCACTGCCTTGACCTGGGCACTGACTAGAGAGAACTCCCTGTGAAACAGCCTCCAGGTAATAATGTGTGGTGGCAGGACAGGAACCCATTTGCTCACACTGGGACCCATGTTGATGCCTCAGGTCTTTGTAAAAATCCAGGTGAAGGGCTGCAGAAAGGCGGCCACCGCGTCACTTTTGAGGGCATACTAGTTCACCATCCCTGTTACAATGTGGCCACTGGTTGAAAGAGGGTCTGTGTGAAGCAGAAGTGCAGAAACAAGACCCTGGATGATGAGGCTTGGCTTGGGTGGGTGGAAAAAAACCACTGACTCAGCAGGTGCAAGATCTGGGGTCTGACTTCCGCTCCATGGAGGGTTAGCCCCAGGAATGTGGGCCAACCACTTCCTCTTTCTCCACGGGCAGAAATGGGAATAAAAGTGTCCCTCTGAGGGTGACAATCCCATGAAGGCATTGGACTTATCAGAACAGGTCTCCATTCTCACAGTTAGCTCAAGGAAGCCCCAAGGAAGTAAATTATTCACACTAAATGGTGACAAATACAATGCAGACAGTAAAAAAGAGTGTTTACAGAGAGGAACTGGGGAAACAAATTAATTTGGTGTCAAAGAGAATTCTCTTTAAAGAAAGGATGTTTGAGCCAAAGGAGAAAAGAAATGGACACTCTGCAAGTTCTGTGGGCTGAGTGCTGCAGGCTGAAGGCTCCAAGTGGACAAGCAGGGTGGGGTGGGGGTGGTGTCGCTGGGCCCACGTGAGCTGTGGCAGATGGGACTGGCCATGGGGACCCAGCCCGCATCACACACAGGGCCTCCTAGGTCATGCCAAAGAATGTACATCTTATTCCAGACTGTCCCGTCCTGCAGGACTCGGTTATTCGTGGGGGCGAGGGGGACCGAACCTGAAAGAGAATGGGCGAGAAAGAGAGAACGAGACCAAGCAGGTTTCTTGTCAAGGTCTGTTTAAAGGCGGCGAAAAGCCGGTTTTTAAAGCTTACAAGTGAGCAGGGGGAAGAAGGGGCGGGGTATAAGGGAGCGTGTCATTTGCTGATAGGCAGGTTTGAAACTTTGGCTATTAGCTGGTTGAGCGGGCGCGGGAACGGGCGCCATTTTGAGCTTCAGCATGGAACTAACTTTTGTGCCGGCATGAAAGCTAGGCCAACGGGAAGTTGCACTTTGGGCTGTAACAGGATGTGTGCAAGGGAGAGGGGGGGTCAATCCGGAAAATTATTTCTCGGTACTGGGAGGAGGTGGGTAGATGTCCCCAGGCTGTGTTTTGACATTTAAGACTGGCTTGGGCGCCCTTTTTGGGCCCTCACACCAGACAAGCTAGGAAGCTGTCAGAGAGTATTTAATATATGTGCAAGTATTTTTTTTTTTTTTTTTGAGACAGAGCTTCAAGCTGTCACCCTGGATAGAGTGCTGTGGCATCACAGCTCACAGCAACCTCCAATTCCTGGGCTCAAGAGAGTCTCTTGCCTCTGCCTCCCAAGTAGCTGGGACTACAGGTGCCCGCCACAATGCCTGGCCATTTTTTGGTTGCAGCCATCGTAGTTGTTTGGCGGGCTCGGGCTGGATTTGAACCTGCCAGCTCAGGTGTATGTGGCTGGCACCTTAGCCCTTTGAGCCACAGGCGCCGAGCCGGTATTTTTTAATACATTATATGTGGAGATGTTTTGTAAACTTGAAAGCACAAAGGCAAAGTCCTGTTATTATCCTATGTGTGTATAACAACTTTCCATGGTAGTTAAGACTGTGAACTTGGCAGCTTGATCCTTGGGTTCCCTCAGTGAACACTTGCACGAACAGGATCCTCTGGGGCTGCGTCTCAGGCCTGGGCCACAGGCCGCTGTAAGGGAGTGGAATGCTCAGAGCTCAGACTTCAGCCCAGCCGGACAGCAGGGACCCCAGGGGGAGGCTGTTTCTCCCGTGGTCCTTGTCTCCTCACCTTAGGGCAGTGGGAGGGGCAGAGCCGTGTGGTGACTGGTCACAGCTTGGCTTTGATGAACAAACACCCAGCACGGCCTTTGAGCTCCTAGGCCATCACGTTGACGTTGACTTCACCAGAAAGTCCTGTACCTTTGGCAGGGGTTGCTAAAATTTGACTTTTCTGACTGTGCCAGATCATACCCTTAGCATAGTTTGCAATTCTCCTTTTTCTTTTTCATTTAATAATCTGATTAACACTGGACTTCCCCACCTGACAGGGACCTCCATGAGTGTAAAGGCCGTGCTTGAGTTTAGTTACCTTTCTAGTCAAGCAGGAGAGGCCGAATTATGCTGCAGGAATAAGCAGCCATGCAACCCCAGTGACTCAAGGCAGCAAAGATTTATTCCTTGTTCCAGCTACGTGTGTCCATCACAGGTCAGCGGTGGTGCTCCGCTCAGGGTAACCAGCCAGGTACCCAGGCTGATGGATGTGCCTCTTCCTCAGAATTCTCAACACAGAGCTTCGGGGCTCACCCCAGGAGAGGTGTATAGTTGAGACTCCCAATGAACCACTTTGGATCAGAAGCGACACCTGCTCACATCTCCTTGGCCACAGCCAGTCACGTGTCTATGTCAAACATCAAGGGCTGCTGGTAGTGACGTCTCCACACCCAGATATCTCACATCCAGGGCTGGAGCACACAATACATATTTCAGGATGTGCTACGAGTTGATCTCAGCCAGTTTGACAATTCACCAACTGCTCGTTTCTTTTGGCCCATATCTAGGGGAGATCAGAGAGGCAGAGAGGTGTGCTTCCTCCACAGCTTCACTACCAGCCACTTGGGGGCGATGAAAAAGAATCTTGGACCAAATTCTGTTACCTGTACATTTGTTAGCAGGTAGCGCAGAACGTCACTTAACAATTAACAGACACAAAAGTTATGGAGTGCCTAGAGAATTCTGTGTGTTTGGATGCTTTTCTGGAAAGGTTCACGCCACAATGGATGCTGCATAGCCTCATGCAAATTTGGTTGACCTTATAGTACAATCAGGTGGTTGGGTCTGGGCTTAAAAGGATGGTCTATTCCCCCACATTTCTGAAAATTACTCATTTCACTGAGTATTTGTAAAATGATTCCCAATGAAAATAACCACAATGTAAAACGACCCCCAATGAAAATAACCAACCAGGTTTGGCGCCTGTGCCTCAACAAACTAAGGCGCCAGCCACGTACACCTGAGCTGGTGGGTTTGAATCCAGCCTGGGCCCGCCAAACAACAATGACGGCTGCAACCAAAAAATGGCTGGGAGTTGTGGCGCGCGCCTGTAGTCCCAGCTACGTGGGAGGCGGAGGCAAGAGACTCGCTTGAGCCCAGGAATTGGAGGTTGCTGTGAGCTGTGATGCTACAGCACTCTATCCAGAGTGAGAGTTTGAGGCTCTGTCTCAAAAAAAAAAAAAGAAAAGAAAATAACCAACCATCTGGTGCATTTAGGTCAGAATATTTGAAAACCCTGTGTGCAAGGCCCACAGGCAGCATGAGGATTGTGTGAGGATATTTTTGTTTATCTGTGCTGGATATCACAAAAATTATACACGGACCATTTTATTATTATTATTGTGTTCACTAGCTTTTGTTAATGTTCGTGCATTTACAAACTCTTCTTCTTTAAGTCTTTAAAACTCTTCTTCTTCCCATGTGGCACAGAGAAGCCAATGGGTTGGACAACCCTGTATGGAGTGTGGATTCCTGATCACATTTCTTTGAATATTAACTGTCTTCCCCTGGGCACAGATAAAAATTAATTCTTTTATAATAAATAAACAAAACGTGGAATAGCCATACAATTAAATGCTATTTAGCAGTAAAAAGGAATGAACCACAGATACATGCAATGGCATGAATGGACCTCAAAAACATTACTCTTCAATTAAATACGCTAGGCACAAACCACTCCATTCAAATGGATGACCAGAAAAATCAAATCAATAGAGACAGAAAGTGAAGTAGGGTTTGTCTGAAGTACTGCTAACAAATTAGCAGTAAATGTTTGTGAGGGATGTTATGTGTTATTGGGGTGAGGAAAATGTTCCCGTACGATTTATGGTGATGGGGCACAGCTTTGTAGATTTACTAAAACATCACTGAACTGTGCATTTGAAATGAGGGATGTCATATCTAAAACGTTCCTCTATACAGTTATTTAAAAATAAGAAAATGAGCACACATGCACGCATTACGGTACTTATATTTAAATAGAAGTTATAAACAACACTATATTACAAAGAAATAAAGTTTCTTTCCCCAGGACCTTTAAACACCTTCGCCTATACCTATTTGTGCTTTTCAAAGAACAAATTCATTTATTTCTAATACTAGAGAGGCTTGAGATTTTCCTTGAAAGGTCTCCAAATGAATCAACTGGGAAACACAATTTGTAGCTGAGATTTTTCAAGGATCAGCTCCTACTGTGTACACACGTACAATAGACAAGGGGGTTTAAAAGGCAAGCAAAAACAAAAAAACAAAACCAAAGTCCCCCAAACATGAAAGATCTTGGATTCGCAGTTTCAGGTCAGTTCTCTAGCTCCATTTCCTTCAACGGTGAAATGAAGGTATTATCACCTCCAGTATCTGGGCGGTCTTGGCTTATGGAAGAAGTTGTCACTTAGTAGGGGTGTCTAACCAGCGGTCCATACAGACTCTATGAGGACTTTTTGGCTTATATGTGATGGTGGATACCACGAGAATTATACAGGGACCTTTCTGTGTGGGTTATCTGTGATGACGGAGCCTAGCAGGTCCTCTGGGCTGGCCAAGGGGACACAGCAGTGCTTCTCAAATGGGAGATTGTGCTCAAACGCAGCTTCTGATTCAGGAGGTCCTGGGTGATGCCAGAGTGGCTGGGCAGTGCCCACATTTCCAGTTGCCAGGAGAAATAGCAACCTTCACCTGGGCAAGGACTTTAAACTTCTTTTTACTTCTGACTTCTCAACCACATCTGGATGAGCTTCAGAATGACTCGAGCAGTGTAGGACCTGCTTTGCCTCCTGAATATCGATCTGCAGGGTAGGGCTTGGAGACAGGACACCTGGCTACTAGTCCCTTTTCTGCCACTATGTGGCCTTGGTGAGATCATTTCCCCTGTTCGGGTCTCAGTTTCCCCATGTAGACAGTCTCCACCCTCCTCCTGTTCAGCATGCCTGCTGAACTACAAGAGCCCTGGCTTTCCCAATTGGCTGTGGCATCTCTGTGACTTGGGGGCTGGCATCACTGCAGCCAGGGGGCGGGGAGTGGGTTTTCCACCCCGCTGCCACTGGAGCCCGGCGCCCACTCAGGCTATTGTCCTCATGGGAGGTCTTAGCTGGTAAGGCCGCCAGCCCGACTGCTCAGGCGCCAGGGCTGTTTCATTATTTCATCAAAGTTCATTATGCTGGGGAGGAGACCAGTAATAAAACATGATTACAAGTGTCTCCAATGAGCACTTAAAGACATAATTCGGGGTGTACATTCTGCTGCGTCCCTGTTTGTGGTCACATAACGCACGGAGATTTGCACCTCTGATATACGCCAGTCTTCGAGTTAATTGAAGTGAAAAAAAAAAAAAAAAGAAAGAAAAACGCTTGAGGAACTTGATTCAATTTGTCTCGGGGACTGAGTTTGTTGTTTTATATGGAGGCCTGATTTGCCATTTTTGAAAACATAGTTAATTACGTGTGTAAAGGGTAGGTACAGTGACACAGGAGACACCAGGGGACTGAACGGCAGCCAATCCAGGCATATTAGATGTCAACAGCAGAGCACTTGGGGAGAAGAGGCTTTTCTTTCTTCCTTTCCCTTCTCTGTGCCCCTAGCCACAACCTCTCAGCTTTGTGAAGTGGCAGCTGGCGGGGAACGCTGGTAAGACGTGACCCGCAAGGGTCTTCTGCCCTGTCCCAGGTCATCTGGAGAGGTTGCCGGGTGCATGTGGCCCTATTGTTCTCTGGGGATAAGGTCGCGATTGACACTGAGCAGTGGGTTTTTGCCCCACTGCTCAGCAGGTGGGTTGGAGACCGAGAAGGCGGGACCAGGAGGAGAAGTGCTCTTGGGGGGCTATGTAGGGTAGAATTCTCCTGGCCAGTGGCCATGTGGGCCCCGACAGAACAGATCTCTCTCTGCATCTCAGTTCTGCTCTGAGGCCAGGCCCAGGCCCTTCCCCTGGACAGCACAGGGCAGGCCTGTTTGAGGGGTGTCAGGCCTGAGTGCCCACCCTGGCTTTCCCTCTGACTCATTGAGTGCCCTGAAGTCAAGCCCCCCTTCTCCTCTGTGGGCTATGTACGTAGAATGCCCACATTTACTACAGTGGGGAAGTTGAACTAGGCAGTGTTACTCAGACTTAACTAATTTTAAGACTTGATAAAAGCTGATTTCCCTAGGCCTACCCCAAGGATGTCAGAGGGGACTCTCCCTCGGAGAGGACAATGAATTAGTATGCAATAAATCTTCCAGGTGGTTTGTGACATTTCTTACTTAAACTTTTATAATAGTTATAGAAGACATTTATATCATTGATCATTGACATGATGGGTAATAGTGATGAATTTTTGTACTCTGTCCCCTAGCCACCAGGTTCCTCCTTCTGCTGGTAAAGTTAATGGCTCTATGCGTGTAGTCTTTCAGGGAAATCTATGATATATAAACCAGTATGCATGTACTATATATATACATATATACTTTTTTATCCTCTCCTTTTTTTCCATGAATGGTAACACACTATATACTCTGTTATGCATCTATTTTTTTTTTTTCAACACATCTTGGAAGTCTTTTCATAGATCATAGATCACTTAATAAAGGCAATGACTTGCTAGAGTCAACAGGGACATCTCTACTCAAGTCCAAGTTCAGTGACCATGTGTTGGTTCCTTTGAGTATTCTCCGTACTTCCTTCCAAAAATGTTGCATTAGTCTGCAGTCCCACCAACAGTGTAAAAGTGTTCCCTTCTCTCCACATCCAGTTCAGCGTCTGCAGTTTTCGGACTTTGGGATGTGGGCCATTCTCCCTGGGGTTAGGTGATATCTCAGGGTAGTTTTGATTTGCATTTCTCTGATGATTAGGGATGATGAGCACTTTTTCATCTTTGTTAGCCGTTCATCTGTCTTCTTTAGAGAAGGTTCTGTTCATGTCTCTTGGTGAGTGATATATGGGATTGTGGGGGTCTTTTGTTGATTAATTTGAGTTCTTTGTAGGTCCTAGTTATCAAACTTTTGTCTGATTCATAATATGCAAATATATTTTCCCATTCTGAAGATTGTCTGTTTGCTTTGGTTATTATTTCCTTTGCTGTACAGAAGCTTTTCAGTTTAATTAAGTCTCATTTGTTTATTTCTGTTGTTGTTGCAATTGCTATGGAAGTCTTCATAAAATCTTTCCCCAGGCTAATATCTTCCAGTGTTTTCCCCATACTTTCTAAGGATTTTTATTGTTTCATGATCTTGTCTTAGTTCCTTGAAGTTGGCCACGGTGGAAGTATTTAAAACATAGACAAATACTAAAATCAAGGGATATTCCCACCTCTCCCTGCTCACCCTGACGCCACAGCTCAAAAACTTGTTAAATATTTACTAATATACCACTAGATAAATAGTTCTTATTTTATTTTACTTTATTTTATTCTAGTCTATTTTATATTATTTCATTTCACTGTGGTCAGAATACTTAACAAAAGATCTACCTTCTTCATCTTTTTTAAAAAATGGCTGTGTAGTAATCTACAAAGTATTGTATAGATGAACAATAGTTTATTTAATCAGACCCCTCTTGATGGACATTTAAGTTGTTCCTGATCTTCCACCAATGCAAGCAATGCTGAAAGAAGCAATTTCGTCTATGCAGCATTCATAAGAAACAGTCGTAGAAGTGTCCTGCCTTGGTCAAAGCCTGTGCCTGGGAGGTTTGGCTGGTGTTGCCACACTACTTCTGAGAGGCAGGCTCAGGCCCTACCTAGAGCACATGAGCAGTGCTGCTTCCCCTACAATCTCCAAATTACCAACTTTTAAATATCTTCATCAGGACAATGTGCATTTCCTCATGATAAGTGAGGCTGAACATTTTTTGACATATTTAAGAGCCATTTGTAGCTCTTTTTCTGTGATCCAGTGATCCTTCTGCTAAAGAAAGTTTGGAAAAAACAGATTAACTTATTCTTCTCTGTGGGCATGTTTGTGTGTGTGTGAATTCCCCACAACTAGGAACCCTGGGACCCCGGGAGCTGTACAGAGTTAACCAAGACATCACAATGAGCAATGGCAGGAAAAGGATTTAAATTGGGACCTGAGACCCTCTAAAGTCAAATGGGGCGCTAACAATAAGCACGTCAACAACCCCATGTGTCTGTAATTACAAATTGTGTCAAGTATTACAAAATCAACTAGAGGTGGCCCACTGATGGCCTGTAGGCTAGACGTGGCCTGTAGACATTGTTGGCTAACATAGAGCTTTCTTTTTCAGATTTTGCTTTAAAATTGAAAACAAGGTGCCACATTTGAAAACAAGGAGAGTCGACATAAAAATTTTTATTTCTGGTTTCTTTTAGGGGAAAATGAAACTCAATCAGAAAATAAAACCCACGGGACTGAATATTCTGACAGCGATGACCACTGGGACGTGGGGAGCAGCTGCTCCCTATGGACACACACACAATCTCCAGTTCTCTGCAGTCCCCACTGCTCCTCAGTGCCCACCACATGTCCGCTGTCACGTGGCATCACACTCGTGTTATCTTTTTCTTATAATAAAGAGGGAAGCAAAATATTTCTTGTATCGACTTCCTTATCAAACTAGGAGGGTGAAGCCTGCACACTAGAGGGCTGTGTTTTCTAAAGACAAATCTCAGGGGGCATCTTTTAAAGCAAAGAACATCCCTATCTATTTAACATGCAGAAATGGATGAATGAAACAAGCGTCCATATAGCACTCCATATAGATTTGGAATCAAATCTGTAAGCATGGTGAAGACAGCAGAGATTAGAAGTATAGTATCTTATCCAACTATGATAAGAACCCATCAGGTTCCTTCATTAATACTGTCTGCCTGATCTTGGAAATATTTGATTTGGGGGAGTTTTCATACCCTGGTCTCAAAAACCAGAAAGGGTCAGCTCACCTTCTAAAGGTGACTCTAAAAGTTCTTCATAGCAGCTGTTCAGGAATGACCAGCTGAGTGGAAGTGGGGACCGAGGACATGTCTAGTGCTAGCTTGTGCACACCGATTTTAATTAGATATTCTTGTTATCAAGGATAGTTTGGAAGAGATGTTGAAGATGGGGAGAAGGGGATAAGGTAAATCCCCTGAGACCCTTCATACTGTTACTTTGTTTCCATCTCTAATACCTGTCTATGAACCTGTCTTTGGCCCAGGTCTTGCACAGGAAGCTATCCGTGAACTTGAGCCTTCTTATAGCTGTCATCCCAATGGTCTAGAGCCATGTTTTTCAAACTCTTTTATCTCATGACATACATGAACCTACAGTTAAACTTCCATGGCACACTTAAATTATGTTGATTAAAAAAAAAGAATACATTTACTGTGCTTTGAATGTTTTTCAAAAGTAATTTAATTAATGATCTTTAACAATTTTTGTGGCTCGGGCAGCACCTGTGGCTCAGTGGGTAGGGCACTGGCAGCGCCTGTGGCTCAGTGGGTAGGGCACTGGCCCCATATGGTGGGGGTGGCTGGTTTGAACCCAGCCCTGGCCAAACTGCAACAAAAAAAAATAGCCGGGCGTTGTGGCGGGCACCTGTAGTCCCAGCTACTCGGGAGGCTGAGGCAAGAGAATTGCCTAAGTCCAGGAGTTAGAGGTTGCTGTGAGCTGTGATGCCACAGCACTCTACCAAAGGCAATAAAGTGAGACTCTGTCTCTAAAACTAAAAATAAATAAAATTTTAAAAAGTAAAAAAAAATTGTAGCACATCTAAGATCCTTTCATGGCACACCAATGTGCTGTGACATATTCGTTGAAAATTACTGGTCTAGACTATAGTCCAGAAACTCCCTAGTGTCTCTGGCTTTTCTCTGGGCTCCTTGGTGACATGTGGGACCCCACTCATCTCATCTCCCTAGTGGCGATGAGGACTAATTCCGTGCGGTGTCAACCCAGCACCCTTGACCCTCCTTCCACAACAGAAAGTGTCTGGCTCAAAGGGCCTTCTCTAGGCGAGTTAGGTTAAGGCAGGTGCACCATACAAATAAGTGGCACCCCCAAAAATACTGGAATCAAATCTGTAAGCGTGGCAAAGACAGCAGAGATTAGAAACACCTTTGGGGGGCCATTGTAGAAATTCTTATATTCTCAAGTAGGGAGAGACCCTCTCAATAGCCTCCCTGGCTCACTCACTGCTGAAGGCCATTCAGCTAGATGTCCAGTGGAGGTCTATGTGGGGTGCAGGGCTGCCTTCCCTCCTACTCCAGCTCCTCCCCACCAGCCCCCAGCTGAGTACATGACACTCTCTGTGCCCTGTGCTTCCGCTCCAGAAAGCCGAGGGTCTAGTGTCAGGGTGCTTAGAGAAGGGCAAGACATTTTGCTTGCACTGGGAAGGCAGACATTGTGGCTCACTGTGACTAAGGGGGTTGAGGTTGCTTTAGCTCTTTACCCAGTATGTTTGCAGAAAGTCAATGACAAAAGCCATTTATTAAGTGCTTACTGCATGCCAGATACTGCAATAAGCTAGTATCCTCGCAGTTAAACTGCACTTCAGCCTGTTGATAGAGGTTCTATTTTGAGCAATGAAGAAAAGAAAGCTCCAAGAGGTAAAGTGCTTGCCTGAGGCCTCAGTGTCAGCAGCAAGTGGGTTCCAGGGCTGGGAGACAGTCTGATCACAAGCTGCGTAGTCACAGACAGCTTTGCTTTGTGGCAGAAGTGATACAGTGGGGTCTGCCTGCTGAATCATTCACAAATGTATTTTACTTGATCATTTAAAAATCAGAAGACTTCACATCAAAGTGGCAAGGTCTAGCCCCACGGAATCTACAATCACAATAACAACCACAGCCAAGTAGGAGGGGCCCATCCTCTACCGTTCACCGCACTCCACACCACTCCCTATTGTCTTGGTCCTGTCTTCCTAATTCACATTTCCCCCAGTGTTATGAAAAAATTTCAAACAGGCAGAAAAGTTAAAAGAAATGCATGATGCACATCTGAGACCTAGAATGTACCGACGTTTTACCCTGCTTGCTTTATCACTGCTCTGCCCATCTACCATCTCTCCACGTCGCTGTTCATCCATCTTCTTTTTGATATATTTCTAAGTAAGTGTCAATATCAATAAGCTTCTTCTCTAAAAACCGTAGCATGCTTATTGTTGACTTCAGCTGGTGTTGAGTAAAAGTTTATAGTCCCTTTTTTTTTTATAGTTCCTTTTTTTGAGATGAGATTATATGTAGTGAAATGCACAAATCTCAAGTGTTACCATTCTGGGAGTGTTGCTGAATGCATAGACCCATGAGCTCAGACCCTGGCAACAGATAGAGCTTTTGTCTCCCCAGGAATTTCCCTCAGGGACATTCCCATCTCTTCTCTACCCCCTGCTGTACTTTTGAATATTATCATCCTGTAGGCATTTTTTCTTTTTTTTTTTTTGGCCATGCTGGGTTTGAACCCGCCACTTCCTATATATGGGGCCAGCATCCTGCTCCTTTGAGACACAGGTGCCACCCTGTGTAGGCATTTTGGTTTGAGAGTCATGGCATGTAGCAAAGAAGGAAAGGAGAGAGAGAGGAAATAGCCTCACTATTAAACAGAGGCAAAGGCAGCCAGGCCAACCTTTCCGGCCTCATGGGCCAACTCTTCCCATGGGAGCCAGTCTTTGACACTCCGAACGTGTTCTGCTCTGTCTCCTGACACCAACATCATTACGTCACTGTGACAGCAAGCCTCTGCCCATGCTATGTCCTTTACCTGGAATGTCGCCTCCCCCCCACCACTAACACCTACCCCTTTTAAGAGTTAATCCAAACTTTATGAGAAAGACCCTTCCTGCAATTGCAGCAACACCAAAAAGAACATCTAGGATTTGATCAAGCTAAAAAGCTTCCGTAAAACTAAGGGTCCCACAAACAAAGCAAACAAAGAGCCTTCAAAATAGGAGAAGATTTTTGCATGTTATGAATCTGACAAAGGCCTGATAACGAGAATCTAGAGAGACTGAAATTCATCAATAAGAAAAAAGCAAATAATCCCCTGTATAAGTGGGCAAGAGACTTAAATAGAAACTTCCCTGAAGATGACAGACAAATGGCCAACAAACACAGGAAAAAAATGCTCCTCATTCCTAATCATCAGAAAAATGTACATCAAAACCACCCTGAGATATCACCTCACCCCAGTGAGATTAGCCCATATCACAAAGTCCCCAAACTGCAAATGCTGGCATGGATGTGAAGAGAAGGGAATACTGCTACTCTGCTGATGGGATTGCAAACTAATACCACCTTTATGGAAAGAAATATGGAGAATTCTCAAAGAACTAAAAATAGACCTTCCATTTGATTCTACAATTCCATTACTAGGTATCTACCCAGAAGAACAAAAACCATTTTACCACAAAGACATTTGCACCAGAATGTTTATTACAGCTTAATTCATACTTGTGAAATTGTAGAAGCAACCCAAAAGTCCATCAACCCATGAAAGGATCAGCCGATTGTGGTATATGTATACCATGGGATATTATTCAGCCATTACTGAAGTTTGATATGAGGACAATTAATGACAATTATTCACACAGTGGGGGTGAGGGAAGGGGAGAGCAGAGAGAGAAAGAATGTGGGTGGGGTGGGGAAAGGAAGAGCAGAGAGAGAGAAGGAGTGAGGGGGGTGGGGTCTTGGTGTGTGCCACACCTTTTGGGGGCAAAACACGATTGTAAGAGGGACTTTACCCAACAAATGCAACCAGTGTAACATGGTTTCTTGTACCCTCAATGAATCCCCAACAATAAAAAACAAACAAACAAACAAACAAATAAGTTTTTAACTCTTTAAATGGTATCCCATGAATAGTATCCGATGGTGCACGTAAATCAGTTTTTCGATCCATTCATGGTTGATGGGCATTTGGGCTGCACTATTCAAACATTAAAAAAGATGGAGACTTTACATCTTTTGCACTTACCTGGAAGGAGATGAATCACATCCTTCTTTGTAAAGTAGAGCAACAATGGAAGAATAAATATCCAATGTGCCCAATACTAATATGAAACCAATATGTAAATAATTACACGTTCATATGAAGAAAAATACACAAATATAGTCTAGTATGCAGGCAGGAGAAGGGAGGAAGACTGATTGGTAGAAGAAGGGCAGGCATGAGGTGGGACCTCACCTCGCGCACATTGGAAGGTGTATAACACACTGGGTAAGGGTCTCTTCTACAAATGGAACTTTACCCTGAAAGTGAGAACAATGTAACCTATAAAATTTGTACCCTCCTATTAATTTGAAAAAATTTTTTTAAAAAGAGTGTTTAATAATGTAACTGAGATAAGAACTCAGGGTCCAGGGATGGTGATGGTAAAAAGACTTATTCACTAAAAGCTATAGGACTTCTTTGTTAAAACTTTACAGGCGAGTGAGGTGCCAGCAGAAGAAGGAGTCCCAGAGACTTCTCAGACTGGAGTCACAGATGGCAGAATAAAAGAATAGTGAGTCATTTTTCGTAATTGTCTTCACCATTGGTTTCTTGTTTGTTTTCATTTTTGTTTTGATGTGTCAGGAGCTGTCTAATAAGTTGTTAGGTCTGAAAGTTTACAATTTATAAGATAAAATGGAACTAAAGATATAGATTAAGAGTTATATCAATACAGATATTCCTCAAAGATATTCTAGGTGTACATACACGTATAGATACAATGAAAAGAATCAAGAATCCACAAATGAAAACTAAATTCAAGTAAAATATAAAAAAAAAATAAAAAGAAGAATCTTGCAAAATAGAAAGGAAGGAGAGTAATAATAACAACGACAGCAGAAATAAAATTTGTTAACAGGTAACATATGAGACAAATTTATTACCTCCTGTATGACATATTTTCTAAGCATCAGATTATTTACATTTCACAAAAAATTTACTTGAGTGACACTAATAGTAAACTTAATTTCAGGTTTAAAAAGACCATTGCTTACTTTCAGAAGTGAACAAGAAAACCAACCAACCAACCAAACAAACAAACATGTTTAGGGAACTACATTTGGCAAGATTTTCAGGCAAGAAGACATTTTAGGAAGCCTTTAGCATATCAATATTTCTGATATGAAGAATATTACTTAATAGTTGGGACCCCATGCAGGAGACGTAAGCCAGAGGGAAGGTGATTGGCATAAAAGGAAGCAGAAACTTGTCATTTTCCCACCACGATTTTAAGAATTTAGCAGTAGGCAAAAGCTACTGGGATTCAAAGGTTCAAGGAAAAATACCTGTTTTGTGGATTTTTGTTGGTATCAAAATGAAAAAAATACATAAGTCACAGAAAAAAATACAGAGTAAATGAATGTATACGAAGAAAATGACACAACTGATTCATAAGATGATAAAGAAAATGGGAAGTTTATGGTTGGTTGGATGGATTTACTTGGGATCTGGGCCACATCTTGCTTACTGGGTAAGAAAGAAGATAGGAAATACCTCTCCCCCCCACCATGTCTTTTGCCAGCCTCCAGGAAGTCTTGTCGGATTACTGAACCATCCCTGACACGGAGTAAGCCACGAAGCAGATCAGACGGTGAAATCCCATAGTTCTAAGTACATATCTCTCCAGAGCAGGAGCTCAACCATGGCAGGAAACATTCATTTCTGAAATGAGATTTTTTTTTTGTACTTAGGCAAAATAATTGGTCCCACCAAAATTCAGAGGAAAGGGGCTCAGAACAGAGCTCTACTGTAAAAGAAAAATCAGCACCCTGGTCAGGGAGACTAAAACTGGACCCTGGTCCTGGGGGTTGGGCCAGATTTGCCATTGAACTTCCATGCCTTAAAACCTTTCACTGTTGAGCTGTTTCCCTTGGGAGAGAGAGTGAGACAGACATTTTTCTGATGAGTGAAATTAGAAATAAAATACAACATCCAGCCTTCATATCAAACTTGTGAGAAAAATAGCACATTGGATCCTTCTACATAATAGGGTTTGGAATTCAACATTTTACCCATCAGGAGTTTGCTCAGTTAATATATAGTACAATTGAGCCAGGTGACCATGGACTTTATCTTAGAAATGGAAAGTGACTTGCTAGTCTGGAATATTTTAGTTTAAATTCACATGAAATAGTCATACTTTTAAATAGAAACAGTACATGAAAATATTTAAATAACAAGGAAAAAGCAGGGAAAGCTTAGAATTCCATGGACTCTGTGACCACTGGCAAATATCGTAAGTTTTCCTGCATGTCACTTTTATCATTTGTAAAACAGAGATCCCAGTGATAACAATTTCACAAAGACATTTTTGAGATGAAATAATACAAACTGTATGAAAATGGCTGTATGAAAAGGGATCCATCTGTAGAAAAGAGAAGAGGTTTTTAATAATGGTGCACTGGGGTGAACCCCACAATTCCAAAATTATCTTGAGAGGATGATTAAAACAATAATTGGACAGAGGAAAAGAGGAAAAAAAAAAGAAAACGAAAAGAAAAAGGACCACCAGAAAATGGTCTAGCTTCTTTAAGGATAGTTCAGGGGGAAAAATACCTAGATGCAGTCAGAACCATTTTTTAAAATAACAAAATTCAAATGATTGACTAAAAGAAGAAAAATAATCCAGAGATGAAGACTTCTCCTTACTAAAATTTAACTGTGTTTGCATTAGAATAATTCAGACAATTAAGAGTGAGGGCCTGGGGACCAAACTATTCCTCAAATATCACAGAGGGAGCTGACAGGTCCAGGCCAGAATGGCAAGAGTATGAGGATTGCCCTCACTGTGTGGCTGGTTGGTCTGGCTGACACTGATTGTATCAGGAAGACTTAGGGCAAAGGTCAAAGCAGGTAACTCACCACGGTAACAGGGATCCAGAGCCAGGAGAAAAGCAAAACGATCATCCAGTTGGGGGAAGTGGTTAGTAGGCCTTTTTTTTTTTTTCTTTAATTTTCTATGATTTTACTTTTTAACTTAATCTTTATTAGATCATAACTGTATATATTTATGGGGTACAGTGTGATAACTTGATATACGATGTGCAATGCTTGAATCAAACTAATTAACATAACCATTACCTCACTTATATTTCTGGTAAGACTTTTAGAGTATACTTTTTAAGTTTTGAAATGTACCTTTGCATTGTGTTTATTAGGTGAGATAGACACTTAAGTTCTCAAGTTTGTAGCCATATTACAAAAAAAAAAAAAAAAAAAGAAAGAAAGAAAAGAAAAGAAAAAAGCAGAGGTCAGTTACTCAGATTGAGAAACAGGAAAGCAGATACTTTTCACAAGGAACTCCTTGAATTTCTACTTTCCAAAAGGACCAACTCTGTGTGTGAGGGACATGTAGCCCTAGATTGTGCAAGTATAGGGTCCTACTCAGCTAGACTTTGGGATGAAAACACTTAGCAAGCCTTCTGTTTGGTATCACAATGCATTTCTGCCCAACAAATGGATAAACATCCAAAGGTATGCTGAGAGAATTGGGAAGGGGCGGCGCCTGTGGCTCATCGAGTAGGGTGGCGGCCCCATATACCAAGGGTGGAGGAGAATTGGGAAGGGTGGCTGGGGAAACCTGGCTGGGTGTTGTGGTGGGTGCCTGTAGTCCCAGTTACTTTGGAGGCTGAGGCAAGAGAATCACCTAAGCTCAGGAGTGGGAGGTTGCTGTGAGCTGTGTGATGCCACGGCACTCTACCGAGGGCAATAAAGTGAGACTCCGTCTCTACAAAAAAAAAAAAAAAAAAAAGAATTGGGAAGAATTTGAGTGTCATGGATTTGAGCCACGTGGATTCTATCATTCATGTTTATTCCTTGCACTATTTATTTGTTATTTGTGTATATTTCCTGGAACACAGAGTATTCTTAACATTAACTGCAATGATATATCTTAACCCTAATAAAAAAAAATCTGAAAGAAAGCCAGAACACTGCAAATAAACTACCATAAAGATCCAGTTGAAAAATATCCAGGATATAATAATTATCTTGTTCCTCTCCACAACAAAAAGTATATAAATTGTTATGTAGCTTGCAACAAAACTGAGGCCAACAGAGAGTTGAGAAAGTGGCCCTAATGTAGCATCTTGTGGAAAGGACACTTAATTTCATTTCTCAACATGATTTTGAATTTCTATCCTGAATAATATGTCCCCCTAGTCCTGTTTTCTTACTCTCATTTTATTTTATTTTTTTACTATTATATGCCTTTTTTTATAGTACACCTTAAATCTTTAGGGGGAAGTAAGACAATATACAAATACATGCATAAAAAATAAATAAGGCACATTGATAGTTAGTTTTATTTTTCTTGCTATTAAAAGGAGAGTGACTTATAGTTACATCCTCCTGGGGAGGGTGAGAGGTGGTCATTTGAAAAGCATTTATATGAGAAAATAGCCCAGGGTGGATGCGTCTCTTGCATCAGAAGAACGGTAAAGATGCAGAGTAAAAATAATCATGAGGTTAAGACATTTGTGGCCATATTTTTAACCAGCATCTCTGATGTTAGCATTACAGAGGAAGTGAAGAAAATCAATGACTCATCTTGCAGTCATTTGCTTTCGTTTATTTTCTAATCTGTAAGAAGGTAGTTAAGGCTCACAGAGGGATCTTCAACCCCAACCCAATCTCCCCCTTAGGGGAAAATATTATTTAAAAGCTGGGCATCTTAGCAGGGTACTGGTGAAACTTGTTAAATGTAGAGTATCAATGTCTTTATATAGTGATCAAGAAAATGCCATGAAGGCTATCTCTAACAGTATGATGAAAATATATCTGATTCTATATGAAGCACATTCTGCCCTATGATTGCTCCAATGTTCACAATTATGATTTAATAAAATTATTAAAAAAAATAAAATTGGCTTTGCTGGAACCTTTTATAAGGAATCTCAGGCTGGACTTTCTTGAAAGCCTTTCACAATCCCAGGTTTCATCTGTGCCATTAGATACCTGTATGCATTGGGTAAATTCCTCTTCCCCAAGCACATTTTGATTCCCGGACCCATCAGCAAAGGACCTTTGTTACTTACCACAGATCAGGAAATGTTACTGACAGGTATTTGGCCAGTTTTCCAAAGGCCTTTTTTTTCATTGGCCTTATAAAGTCAACCTTAATTCCTTAATGCAGTCTGGATACTTCTGGAAATGCTATTCCAGCCAAAGCTTTGGTAAAATAACCAGTGCCTTTATCATGTCCTATAGAATAAAACAGATTCTTATTGAACTTATGCAAATAACTGTGTTGTTAGAAATTAAGAATATTTACAAATGGCTTTTAAATTCTGGAGAAATTAAAGAGAGAGAAAAAATACGTGTTTCAAATTCTGCTCATAGGCACATACATACATTGCTTGAAAAGCTACAAATAGCTCAAAAGATAAAAATGGTTTTCTTGACTTCTGGAAAACAGAACACAGAAAGAATCAGCAATGTTTCAAACAAAAACTATAACAAATCAACTAAGTTTCACATACCTGATGTCTGTTCTGTTTGAAGCTAGGTTAGCAATACTCATAGACATGTTTTTTTTTTTTTAATGAAAGTTCCAAAAGTCTGTTGTTAGTTCAAAGGTACTCAATTTTCAAAAACATTAGGAATTCAGTCTTTCTTAACATTTCCTTTCTCCTTTTTTAGATGAATTAAAATTACTATACATTTAGACAGACCAATATTTTATACTTTAGGACAGATTAATGTTTTATAATATTGGAACATACATATAACCATAATTCATATAAAATTAATTTTGGCAATGTTTCTTTCTTTTTTTCTGAGACAAAGCCTCAAGTTATCACCCTGGGTAGAGTGTCGTGGCATCACAGATCACAGCAACCTCCAACTCCTGGGCTCACGCAATTCTCCTGCCTCTGCCTCCCAAGTAGCTGGCACCACAGGCACCTGCCACAACGCCCAGCTATTTGTTGTTTATAGCTGTCATTGTTATTTGGTGGGCCCGGGCTGGATTTAAACCCTCCAGTTCAGTTGTATGTGACTGGCACCTTAGCCGTTTGAGTCATAGGTGCTGAGCCTTGACAATGTTTCTTATACACTCTTAACAAATCAAATAAGTTAAACTTGTTTTCTTGGCGCAGGTGGCCAATGCTGCAAACACTGCGCTACAGGTGCCAAGCTTCAAATTTAGAGTTTTGACTTTGGAAGTTTTGTCAAGTATCAAAGGCTTAAAACATTTGTCTAAACAAGATTACAAGTTAAAAGATTTTAAAGGAAATACACAGTTAACAAAATTACATGTAAACTTCTTCATAAGTTTTATTTAACCTGCACAGATATTTTACACATATTTTAGACCTTTAAACAATTTTTTTTTGAGACAGAGCCTCAAGCTGTCACACTGGATAGAGTGCCATGGCATCACAACTCACAGCAACCTCCAATTCTTGGGCTCAAGCGAGTCTCTTGCCTCCGCCTCCCAAGT
>CAUYON010055143.1:0-18016 GCA_963573935.1 Arctocebus calabarensis
GGGTGGAGAGAGGGTAATTGGTGGGGCTACACCTACGGTGCATCTTAGAAGGGTACAGGGGCGAACCTTGCTAAATGCAGAATACAAATGTCTTCATATAATAACGGAGAAATTGCCGGGAGGGCTATGTTAATCAGGTTGATGAAAATAGTTAAGGTTGTATATGAAGTCAGCACATTGTACCCCTTGATTACACTATTGTACACAGCTATGATTTAATGATAAAGATAATAAAAAAAAAGATCATGACTTTGGAAAAGAGAAGAAGATACAGGTAATGATTGATTGGCAATTTAAGAGGATCAAGTTGCTTGGACCAATGACAATATACACAGGTTTGGGGGAGACAAGAATTTTAGAGTAGTTCCTGTCCCACAATCCTGTTTCCAGCCCTTTGGAAGAAAATGAGGCTAGAATGAGCATAATTATTTCAGGTTAAGCAGCCTAATCATACTTCAGCAATCTTTTTCTTCTGCTTTTATCTGGCTCCCTGTCAAGATGAATGGGACTTTTGTTAGAACAATAGGTTTCTGACAGGGGGTAGAATTCCTCTCAAAAATGATAGGCAGAGCACATGCCACAGAAACCCTGTTGAAAATTGAGGGACAGGGGGAACAGCCTGGACAGAACTATGAAACACTTGGTGAAAGGTGGGGCTGCAGGTTTCACTTCAAAGAAAGAGGTCAAGAGACCTCTCAGTAGCATCACCAGTAATCTGTGTGGTTCATGCAGAATAAGTCACATTCTCCCAATCTCATTGCCTTTCTGTGGAGGGTTGCTGAGTTGATAGATCCAAATACCATATTCATTCTGAAGCTTGACTTTCATTCATTCATTTGTTCACCCTGTGGATAAGACAGAGAAATACGGAGATCAGATGAGGAAGTGATTACATGGGTTCCTAGATTTGAGCTGTGCCCCCAAAGTGCAATTTGCTTGACTGCCCTCCATAGAGCAGCATTCGTATCACCTAGGAACGCATTAGAAATACAAATTATTGCTGCAGAAACCAGTATTCTTCTGGGCTTTTCTTGGTCAACACTTATATCATTGACTCAGAGGGAATGGTAGTGGCATGCCTATCAAATATGCCACGGCTGAGCGAGTAATTCATCTATCTGTTCCAGAATGAGAAATCAGAAATAAATTGCTTCGTTAGATTGGTGGTTGAACTCAACAAACCAAAATGTAAAAGGCATAAACCAATATGCTACATTTAGATACAAACAACCAATGATGTGACAACAGGATAGGGAGACATGCTAAGAATTACCATAAACTGGACTAGGGGGGTTTAGACCCAAGGGAACTGTGACCATAACTTATTCTCTCCCTATGGATGATGGTTCCCAAGTCCAAGGCAGATCACAATGCCATGCCACCCTGCCCTGGCTCAATGCACTTGGAGCATCGAGGCAAGCTCTAGGTGCCTGGCCATGAGGGATGAAGGGAGCAGAACAGGCAGTGCTCTGTCCATCCTGTTCCATGAAAATCAGGAGAGAGGCAGGGTGTCTGTTTGGCCAGTAGCAGTAAAGCCAGGAGGGACAACATGGGTATATGATGTGTGCCTCTGAGGACCAAACAGAGGAATCAGCAAGAAGGGGCTGCAGAAGGTTTCTATTCAGCATGAGGAAAATCCTCTGACAGTGTGTACTAAAGATCAAGAAAGTTGTGTCCAAGAAGTTACTGAGCAGTAGCCAAATGGCACCTGCCTGGGAGCTGTTGTCATCGGTCACTCGGGCAGTTTGTGTATCCCTTGGCTTGATGAAGTTTCACAGAAGAAACATCATTTACCCAAACTCTGGTTATTGTAATTTCATAGAACAAAACCATGACGTAGAGTTGAGGCTGTTTGTTCAACTTTGTGTCCATGGCTGGGCACACACTCAGACTGTGATCCCCTCCTACTGTGTTTTCATCAGGTGCTTCCCACTTAACCTGCTGGCTCAGGAACTATCTCCTCCATAGGGTCTTACTTAAGAATTCTGTGCTGACCTTCATTGTAGCACTTCTTTTTTTTTTTTTTTTTTTTAACCTGGGGAAAGAAATCAGCTTTATTTAAAATAATGTTACTATTTAAACTTCATAGTCCACTCCCATATCTTTGCCTTAATGTCACCTTTACTTTTCTTTTTTTTTTATAAAATTAAATCATAGCTGTGTACATTAATGCAATCATGGGGCATTATAGCTCTTCTAATATAGAATTATAAATGTCTCTTCCTCCCTCAAGTCTCTGAGCTCCTTACAGAGCTCATGTATACACAGTGTATACATGCACTTAGCAGATAAAATTGGATTTTCCAAAGTGAATGAAAATCTAAAACCAAAACAAGAAGTCTTTTAGCAAATTATAATACCTATAAATGGAACTAGTGTGTTTTACCAAACTATCAGTTTGTAATCTTATGTCACAGTATTTTTAGGAAGGAAAGAAGAAAAAAGTTTACTAGCTATTTGTAATAGTGTGCATATTCAGGAAGAAGAAGCCAAATTCATTGATTTTTATCAATCAGCACAATGGAATGAATTAACCTATAAAAATACAAAGAATTCCAGATTGACCCAGAAAGCAAAACCCAACACTATGCTGTAAACAAGAGATATCTGAAAGAGAGAGACTCAGAAAGGTAAAAAGTGAAAAGATGGACAGAAGATATATAGTCAAATACAAATAGAAAGAAAGCAAGGAGGATAATCTTGATATTTGACTGGTAGAATCTATACCAACACAGATGTAAAAACACAAAGAGCATTGTGCAATGCTAAAAGCTATAATTCACAATGAGGATATAATAATCGTTTATGGACCTAGAAACAGCAACAACTTTTCGTAAAGCAGAAATTCTAGAAGATGCAAAGGATAAAGGGAGACATTGATATAAGGAAACTATAACATACTCCTTTCAATCCAAGATAGATATAGGGGAAAAAATTACAGTGTAGGACACTTAAACAACACAACATGTAAGATAGAAATTATAGGCATACGTCTATATCTAGTAACTTTGAACCTTGGTAAAGAGAATATAGCTTCTTTACAATTGCATAGGGAACATTTATGAAAATCGATCATATCTTAGGCCATAAAACCCTTAAACAATTCTGAAAAATGCAAAGAAATGCATCAAAGATAAAAGTTACAGACTGGTTTTACATTGTGAGTATTGGTAAAAAATTCTAAAAATTGTTAAATAAAATCCAACAGCACATTAAAAATAATAGATCATATCCAGATGAGGTTTATCCCAGCAGCGCAGTTTTGACATTTGTCAATACTCAACACCCTTCTGTAATAAATACATATAATAATGGGAATTTATTGATACTTCATAATTCAGTATGAATAATATATGTACTTTAAATCTGTTTTCTGCATATGCTCAACCGGGAAGCCCTCCAGTCAAGGGCGCTGATGAAAGAGCAAACATAAGAGACCCCACGGTTTCATCTAACCTTTAATACTGAACTGGACCTGAATTTGCCCTAATGTCACCTTTTCTTTTTTAATTTTTTATTAAATTAAATCATAGCTGTGTATATTAATGCAATCATGGGGCATTATAGCACTTCTAATACAGAATTATAAATGTCTCTTCCACCCACAAGTCTCTGAGCTCCTTACAGAGCTCGTGTATACACAGTGTTATACATGCACGTACCAGATAAAATTGGATTTTCCGTATGTGAATGAAAATCTAAAACCAAAACAAACCCACTAGTCCAGTTCAGTATTAGTAAAGCCATGGATAAGAGGAAGCAGTCAGAGGCATAAGACCTGGAAAGGAAATGATTAAACTCTGATTATTTGCAGATAATAAGATTTGATGTCCAGTAGCTACTATAAAAAAGAACTTAGCCAACTACCAAGTTATAAAATTGACATATAAAAATCAACTGATTTCATATACATGAAGAAGACATAGCTGGGAGTTATAATGAAAAAGAAGATCCCATTTACAATAGTGGAATAATGTGAGAAAAGAAAATAAACCTGGGGGTAAACTGAACAAGAAAACAATAAACACTCCTGAAAGTTATAGAAGGAGATATGAACAAATGAATAGGAAACCTGTATCCTTGAACATGAGGACTAAACACCACAGTGATGTTAGTGATCCCTCTAGAATTGTCACAGAATCCTGTGAGACAAAGTGGCAAACCTAAAAAGCCACATCTGCTCATTTCTGCTTGCAGCACAATTTCACAGAGTCCCTGACTCTGTGATGACCTGCAGCTCTGACAAGCAGCCCCTCCTGCAACGTTGCTCAAGTCACTATGTTGCTGAAAAGATATATAACCCCAGCCTTGCCTTTCCTTCATGTAAGATAACATCTGCCTGGGTTAGCAATTATATTCCTATAATCTATAACAAGTATATAAACACTTCAGCAATGGGTAACCAGATGTTCTTTTACTCCCAATCTTAAGTGTGATTTTGTGCATGCTAAAGCCCCACCACCTGTACATAAGCAAAGGGCTAAAATACTGTGCTAAACACTCCAGTTTCCTTAGTAAGACTTATAAATAAAACTGACTTTAGTGACTTAAAAGGCTGACTTTTTTCTTTACTTGCCAATCCCGATAAAAATAATATCACATTATTTTCTAGAGCTAGAAAAGTTCATTTACAGTTCATTTGTAAAAACAATTGAGCAGGAATCGCTAGGAAAATGCTGAAAGAAAAGTAATAAGGGTGGTGGACTAGTCCTGTAGGTATTAAAACATAAAGCAATATAATTGGAGCAGTATAATATTGGTGCATTGGTGCATAAATAGTGCAAGGAAAAAAATTGAAAATGCAGGAATGGATGCCATTACATGTGGAAATTTAGTATATTAAAAAGATAGCGTCTTGAATGACTGAATAAAGACAGACTTTTTGATAAGTATTGTTGAAATAAGTGGTAGATATCTCTATGGAAGAAGTACAAAACTAGATTCATTCCCTACCCCATACCAAGGATACATTACAAGTAGATCAGAGATACCAATGTTAAAAATAAGAAACTATGCAAATTCTAAAAGAAAACATCACAAAATTGGGCTATGACCTGGAAGTGGGGAAAACTTGACTATCTGTGATTCAAAATTTAGAAGCAAGAGATGAAAAGTTTGATAAATTTGGATGTATATAAGTTATCAGAAGCTGAAATATTCTGTAAGTAAAAAAACTATAATGAACAAAGAAAAAAGATAAATGGAAAATTAGGAGGAATATTTACACTTTGTATCCCAGAAAAAAAATGTAAATGTTTCTATATTAAGATCTTCTAAAATGGGGAAGAGACCAACAATCAAAATGGACAAGAAATATGAAGAGTGTTAACAGAAGTACAAGTGATCCTTAACTACGTGACATGCTGCACTTTGCCAAAAAAATAACAGAAATACAAAGTGAAGTTACGCCAAGTCACTATTTCTCACTACATGACATGCTGCACTTTGCCACAAAAAAACCCAGAAAAATACAAAGTGAAGTTACGCCAAGTCACTATTTCTCACCAGTGAGTTTGGTGCTCATTCAGAAGTCTGATAATACTCTATGCTATTAGGGTATTAGGCTGAAGGGTGGAGAGGGCAGACATTTTCATTCATAGGAGTGCTGTATGATTTGACCCCTAATTAATTCAATCAAAACCTATCGGTGGATGCTGAAATTAGTGGGAGAAGTTTCTTGAGGAACAGGATAGTTTCCAAGTACTTCCTCACAAAATAAATACATTACAAGGGAAAAAAGAATAAGTTTACTGTGGAGAAACCTGGCAACAAGTGATTGTAGTTAACATCACCAATAATAGGGAGAATTGGAATTGTGTATTGGATAGGATGTAGGGAAAGGAACATAGGCTCACCTCTGTGCCAGTCCCACTTAAGATGCCAGCCAGAGTCTAATTAAAAAGAAACATGAGACAGACTCAACTGAAGAGTGTGTTAGAGAATAAATTGGGCTGTACTATCAAAAAAAGTCAAAGTCACGAATATCAAGAAAAATTGAGGATGCACTCCAGGCTAAAGAAGACTAAAACATAACTAAATGCAGTGTATGATCTGAATTGCATCATATTGCTACCAAAGACATTGTGGGGGAAACAGGAGAAATTGTAGGTGAGATGGCAGTGACATGTCAATGTCGATGTCCTAGTTTTGAATGACTATATTTTTACCCAGCAAATGTCCTTGTTTCTAGGAATTTCATACTCTAGTATTGGGGAGAGAGGGAGTTCATGGTGGTAGTTCATTCTCATATAGTTGTGGACAAAAGTCTTTTTCCAATTTGAAAATTCCTTGTAAATTTAAAACATTTTGAAGTGAAAATTATCTTTAACCTTTATAATTTTGTCTAATTTTTAAAAATTTAAAACAAACAAAACTGTACAACCCCTAATGGAGGAAAATATGGCAATATCTAGCTAAATTATATACTCTCTGACTTACCAACTCTACTTGTAGGAATGTATTCCAAAGATGCACTTGCAAGACTAATGTATTCCAAAAGACATAGGTACAAGACTATTCACTGCACCACCATTTCCTATAGCAAAACACTGAAATCTAGAAAAATGCCCATCAGTAGGAGGCTGGTTGACAAGACAGTGGTATATCCCCCTGGTGGAGAATTACACAGCTGTAGCACTGAAAGAGGAGTATTTCTGAAACTACAGGAACAGGATAAAGGAGAGTACAAAAATAGAAACCAGGCTTCTCTGAATATACTTTGTTTGTAGAAGAGACTTTGAAACTGTATCTATTCATAAAACTAAATTAATTTTTAAACATTTGTAAAAGAATTCTAAAAAATTGAAGGCAAGATTAAACAAATGGACATAACATATATTGAGTTGGTGGCATTACCAAATGGAAAGCAACTATTTGGGGTAACTTTAAATGATGGAAATGTGATTGTACATCCTAGCAGGCACTGCAAGGACAAAAATAAAAAGGCCTTGAACTATTGCTAGCCGTCATCTCATTGGTGGCAGTAGTGGATCTGTTTCTTTAAAACAATCGTGTGAGTATCATGGGATTAAACAAATAAGAAATAAGATGTCACTGGGAACTGAGGTGTTCAGTACAGTTGAAACCCTTAAATCTGAGTTGAGAATATCATAATTTTATCTTTAAGAAAAGAGGATTTCTTGTAACAAGGCCTAGAAATAAGAATAAACCCATTAATACTGAGCTTTCCAGTATGAGAAAAGTAAGCAGACTTTTTTGATAAATGGATAATTCTAGGTCAGAAGCAGGCAATGTGTGAGATGAGCCTGGAACATCTTGTCATTTCATAAAAGCTAAGAAGCTGTCAAATCTTAATATGGGCTTGTCAGAAAGACTCATATGGGAACTTGAAACGGGTCCCATTAGTTAAAGAGGGGAAAATTTAAATATCTGTAATGATAATAATAACTGCAATGAATTGAAATCCTTCAAATATATTTTTATCAATAGATTCATAACAATATTTTATTTTAAAAAGTCTCATTGGTCATCTTTGGAGAATGCTAGGTAAACTAGTAAACACTAAAGTTGTGTAAAACTTCCAGATCAAAAATGTCTTTGAGATTTTTAGTGAGAAACTTGAGCTTGATTGATAAGCATAACTTTTTCTGTATCTGGTTTTAATTCTTGAGATGTTTCCATTCAAGACTTTTAATGATAACCTTCTCAAACATTTAAAAGTTACCATTGACAAGAAAGTATTTTTACAAGTAGGAGGTCACAATTTCCAGGAGATTATTTATTGTTTTTTCCTAAGTGGAAAGAAATTTCTTTCTTGCCATTAACCACAATTCAGATAATTTAATCTCTTCAAATTATTCTTTATTGGTGCAATGTTGCTTTAGTTTAACAGGTTTTTTATTCCTCTGTAAAAGTCATATTGAATGGGTTTGTGATAATGATAATGGATTTGTAGTCTGACCAATTGTTTTTACTATCAGATATCTCAAAATAATGGGTGTGTCTACAGACTTAACACAGGTGCTACTCTGCTAGTCTTAACGAATTTTCTTTAGGGATCAAACACTGACACTTTGAGAATTGTAAAATTGATTATATATCACTAGTGAACAATTTTTAACTCCAGAATATAGTGGAATTTTTGCTCTGAATTCACACATTTTATCATGTATGTGCTAATATACACTATGGTCTGAATGTTTGTGTGCTCCCCAAATTCCTAGGTTAAAATCCTAATCTCCAACAAGACAGCATTAGGAGGTGGGGCCTTTGGGAGGTGATTATGTCATGAGATCACCAGTCTCATGCCTGGGATGAGTGCCATTATGAAAGAGACTTCTAAAAGCTAACTAGTCCATTCTGCATAACTTCATATGGCAGAAGGTGTCATCTGTGAGAAAATTAGAAGACATCATCTGTGAGAAACCAGGCCCTCATTAGACACCAGATTTGCCTTGATCTTGGACATTCTAACTTCTAGAACTGTGAGAAATAAATATTTGGTGTTATAAGATATCCAAACTATGATAATTTTGTTTTAGCAGCTTGAACAGGCTTAATATGTATACTTACTTACTTAAGTTCTTAAACTGTCAGTTAAGAAGCCTTTTGTGATGCCAATAACCTATCCTTCTGTTTCAGGAAAATCCCTTGCCAATGAGTAATGCAAATTTTTACATTGTGTTGTTGCTTGTTCACAATTTTTACATTGTGTTGTTGCTTGTTTCATTGTGTGTTGTAAAAATCACACAGGTGCAGTGCCATCATATGCTGCCATGCAATCCATGATTTGTTAATGATAATATAATTTTCCAGTAGGCTAGGATTTTAGTATTACAAATAGCTAAAGGGCAGTAAAGGACAGCTAAAGCATCTGTAAAGTAGCCAGGGCTGGTCTGAGCTGACTGTTTCAGGTCAAGAAAATGCTGAGCACACCCTTCTTCCCCCATTTATCTTGATACCTGTTTAGTCTACTTGTAACATTTTGCTAAGCACTCCAGGCTAGCACCACCCTATTTATGTTATGTGATAGGAATCCTACATTTTCCCCTCACTTTCAAAAAATCCTCAACATGAGACTGCTTTCACCAAAAATAGTAATAATAACAATGATAATAATGTTTTGTTCCATTCACAAATTCTTGCAAAACCATTTTTGGACAGCCAATACCCTTAAATTTGAAATTGAGTAGGAAATAAGAAAGTTGCCACTATTGAATAACATTGTTTGAAGATATGTATGCCATATCAGATGACCAGAGATAAATTTCCAGAAGATCATTAAATCAAACAAATTTCCATTACAGACTGACAAGTACTGATGCTGTAATAGTAACGGCACTTGGTATGTAGCATGAATTTGAATTTCTCAAAAGAAATTATTTTGTCAAAAGTGGTATTCTGATTCTTTGCCTTCCACAAATCAGAAAACAGGCAGAGCTATAGCGTGTGGGACTTTATAAGCCTTGCTGTTCTGATAACATCATTGGTAAAGAATTCAGATCTCAGACCACCTTTTACACAGAGGCCTTCTCTGTGAATAACCATGGTGGATTTCCTGATTCACAGGCTTTTCGGATTGAATCTTGCTATAAACTCTTTATACTTTTCCGTCGGCATTGGTATTTATAACTTAGGATTTTCCTAATATTTTATTTATTCCAAAATGTCCATGAAGATTTGATCATTTCATCCCCAGTGGCTTGTCTGGTGTGTGGTAGATAGATCAGTTCTTCAGGGCAACATACCTGTCTTCGGTGCTGGCCCATGGGAACTGACCCTCCCTGGGAATTGTCTAACCCAAGATGTTACCCACTCGATGGGTTAGCCCAACGCCCATTCCTCTTGCCTTAATGGAGGACAAATCAAGGAAATATCTCTATTCCAGAGCTCCCCAGAGGATCAGCTGAAACTGCCACTGATGTCATCCTGTGGGGCAGCTTCTCCTTCTGCCCAGTCCTGGCCTCCCTACTTCTGTGCAGTTGTCTCTGCTGAGCCACAGTAAGGCTTAAACTCAAAACTCTCCATCCCTGGCATCTGTGACCAGGGCAAACAATTCAAGTCAGGTATTTTTTTGCACCATGAATAATTTTCTAAGGATTTCTTTTGAAGAATTCAAACTCATGCTGTACACCAACTGCCATTTCTAACATCAGTACTCATCAATCTGCAATGGAAGCTTGTTTGATTTAATAATCTTCCAGACTAGGTTTGTCTCTGGGTCATTTGACATGTCATCCATGCATCTTCTAACAGTATCATTCAAAAGCGGCACCTTTCTCGTTTCCTGTGCTTCGCTGGTCCCAAACATGCTGATGACAGTTTCTATTCAGCCAGGCAAAGTGAGGGATTCTGCAACTGCAGGAGGAATTTCAGCTTTAGCTATTAAATGCAGGACATTGTAACTAGCTTTTTATACCCAACTCGTAAATACCCATGCTTCTTATGGGGTACCTACAGACAATTTTACCACATCTGATCTTTTTCTGTGTACGATTGATGCTTTGGGGAAACATACTAGTATAATTTGCCTGGCACCATTTCTTCATCTGATTCCTTTTTCATTAAATACAACATTGAGGCCAAATACAAGAGGATAATTGGACAAGGCAAACCTGAATTTAAGATCATCCTTGTTAATACATCCTGAGTAGAAAATTTTTTTACTGACTTGGTATGCCTGATGACTTCCCTTTAACAAAAAAAATTCATTGCAGTGAGAAAGTATGTCTTTATAAATATGCAGTAGTATTAATAGAATTGATATAAATACTTTAGATATATGCTATATTTAAATATATTTAAAGTACAATTACTGTAGGCCTTAATGGCTTCAAAATCAATTTTTCAAAATGTTTCAAATGTTTCAATGTTCAATGTTTAATTCACACATCTTTAAGAATGTTTAAGATGGAAAAATTTTAAAAAGACACACAGTCTTTTGAACACTTAAAATGTTCAATGTTTCTTTCACACATCTTTAAGAATGTTTAAGATGGAAAAATTTTAAAAAGATGCACAGTAGCAAAATATGCTATATTGACACATTCTTTTTTATTTGATTGGAAAATTAAAATTTTGAAAAATTCATGAATAAAAATATTAATTATGTCAAAAATATTTTGAAAAGGCAATTATTAGAAGTTATAAAACCCTAGTTCCCTTTACTAAGTTGATTTAATTATAAAGGTTATTATTTTATTACATTTTTAAAAATTTCTAGAAACAAGCATTCATTTTGAAATTCCATCAAAAATCAGATCTTGCTGAATTTACATCATTAGCCAGGAAGAAAGGGAAAGAGGAAGCAGAAAATATCATTGGCATTTTATGGAGAATACCTAATATCATATAATAATCAATAGCACAATCATGCATACCTTCTATATATGACTAGGTGAAAACACTAGCGATTAGCAAATTAATTGAAAAAACACACAATGAACAAAGAAACAAGTGAACAAATTCACAGATGATAAGCAACTTGGAGCTGGAATACAGCTCATCCTGATGAGAAGGGTTAGAACGGATGCTGAGGAAAGTGCCATATGGCATGGCCACTTGCAGGCCTCTCTGCAGCAGGTGTAATGAAGATGGCTACCCAAGTCAGAAGGTTTACAGAAGGACCACACATATAGTTTGGTTTAGTCATATTTTTTAGAGTAGTTTTAGGTTCATTGAAGAGAAAATTCAGAGTGTTCTCAAATATCCCTTGCCCCCAACATGCGTAGCTGCCCCCACTGTCAGCATCCCCCACCCAGTGGGACCTTTATTATTTTGACCTACAAGGAAGAGGCGGAGGCACAAAATGTGATTTAATAATTGATTTACTTGAGTAGAAGTGAGGACCACTGGAAGACTCAGACCTAAATAACTCTGGATATGAGCTCCATTTGGCCTTTGTAACAAGTGGGTTTTTAAAAGCAAAAAGAAGGGAACAGTGTTTGTCAGGAATTCTCGTTGGCTACACATTGTCAAGCTATAGTGTGTGAGTTATAGTGTCCTGTGCCACATTATTAGGTTAATGTATGGCTACTTGTGGCAATAGCAGGCAGTTTGCAGAGAGTAGGACATGATTGCTGTCCCATTTTAATATCTCTCTGGGCCAGATAATCTAAAGGGACTTGCATTCCTCAGATAAAAGTTCTTTTATTTTCTCACTTGCCATCAATAAATCTATTTTGATGCATCAATTATGACCCCAAATCCATAGTTTACAGTAGGGTTCACTCTTGGCATTGTACATTCTATGGACTTTAAAATGGTCATGTATCATAGTATCATGAGGAACAGTTTCCTTGCCCTAAAACTCCCCTTTGCTTTGTTACCCCTAATCCCTGGTGACCACCGATCTTTTACTGTCTTTATAGTTTGGCCTTTTCCAGAATGTCATATAGTTGGAATTGTACAATACTTAGTCTTTTCAGACTGTCTTCTTTCACTTAATAATATGCAATGCGTAACCATAAGTATAGTTTCCAGATGTAATTTCAACTGCTGTAAATTTTCAAATGAGTGTAAAGAATGCTTTGTTATTATGAAAATTAACAGACACCAGTATCTCCTGGCCCATGAGTGGGGGTGGCTGCTGGTCCTGCTTCCACTTGCCCACTCCATAGAACCAATCAGTAGATAGAAGAGCTACCTTTCATCCCAGTTGAGGACATTTCCATAACAAAACCCCTACTGGCTAAAACTTCTCTCTGGTTTTGTTTTTACAGGTTGCTATTGTTAGGGGCAGAGTGCTGGGTGCTTCGGGGCAGAACCCCTTGTGTGATTCTAGACCTGTCTGATGGGTTCAGGCTATGTTGAATTTAAGACTGAGAACCTTCTCAGTTCTGTGCAGTGGGAATTATCTAGTGAAAAGAGATTTATTTTGAGCATGAAAACCAGAAAAGAGCCTTAACACCTGTCTCTTTACCAGGCTGCTTGAAGGCCTGCCTTAAGGGCAGGAAAAAGCTACACTTTACACGCTGATTACCCAGGGAGGAAATGTCCTTTGAGACCTTAGTCTGAGCAGTAGAAGACCACGGCTTCCATCTAAGAACCAGTGTAAAGACAAGGAACCCAAATCTGAAGGCATCCAGTCACCATACTAAGCCCTTGTCTTTTTCTTCAGAAGGGACAGAGTTATATAACTCTCAATAATTAAGACCTTTCCAGCCGTAGCTACTCTTTTATTTCAAATACTGTCAAGAAGGGTTTGCTGGCTGTAGCTCTTTTTCTCACTTGAGGGAATTTTTATTTCCATTGTCCTCAATTTTTCTGAGTCATTTCTGAAGACAATAACTAGGGCAAAGATAAGCCAAGGATCTGGGAATAGAAGAGGGCTGAGAAGAATCAGTAACATCTTTTGTTTGTTTTAAATAAGTCTGACCTGTAGAACCTCCCATGGTCCTGTGGCTTTGGGGATGGAGAATGAATGCCTTGGGTTATGCTCTGTGGCTCAAGTACAGAGATAATTGTAGGAGGGGTTGACATAGCCCCCCTCATGAGAAGAGAAGAGGAACTGCCCTCTTACCTAGCTGGAGGGAGGCATTCTTGGCAAGTGTTTATCTGAGATCTTGATAGGTCCTGGAGAGGTCTTGACTTTGGGATAAAAGACCAGATCTGGTGTGAGGACTTTAAGCTGCAAAGCGCAAGTGCACATGTCCTCTTGAAATGGAGGGAAATGAGTATCTATTTAAATAGTACTGAATTTGTTTTCTATTGTATGATCATATAGTCTTATTTTAGAGAATTTAACAACATTTGATGGAAAAGTATTATGGAATTCCAGGGTGGTGACAGGGCCTCATGACAGCTCAGAGCTAAGCCTGGGAAGAATGAGATGTGCCCCTCAGTCGCAATGTTGCAGGTTCCAAGAGAAAAAGTAAAAGCATATTGTAATCCTTTCCCAATAACTCCTGAAGTTTTATTCTTCCCTTTCCCTTTTCTTCCTTTTCCTCCTTCTTCCTCTTTTCTTTCTTAGTCCCAGTTATGTGTTGCTGTCTAATTTCTTCCCTTTCCCTTTTCTTCCTTTTCCTCCTTCTTCCTCTTTTCTTTCTTAGTCCCAGTTATCTGTTGCTGTGTAATTGACTATCCCAAAAGTTAGTGGTTGAAAGCAACCACCATTGAAACTTGAATGGGTGAATCAGAAAGGATGCTGTCAACTGTGTTTCTTGGAAGTAAGATAATGAACCAGAACACAGTCTTTCTCATAATTTTTGTAATGACTCATTTTGCCTTTTACAGAACATAATATAAACAGGATAATCCAGTATGTAGTCTTTTGAATCTGGCCTCTGCCCTTGGTGTCACACATGTGAGGGACATTTCTGTTCTGTGTGTTTGTTCCCATCTGATGCTGAGCAGAGGTTCATCATGGACTTTCTACAGTTTGCTTCCCCATACACCAGATGAAAAACATCTGGAATGTTTTCAATCTGGGGTGATTATTAAAGTGGCTATAAACATTGCACATAGATTTTCATATGAACTTAAAGTTTTACATCTTTTGCACAATTACCCAGGAGCAGGCTTCCTGGTCACATGGCCAGTGCACACTTCACTTTGTAAGAAACCACCAACAGTTTTACCAACTAGCTGTGCCCTTTGGCATTCCCCCCTAGAAATGTGAGAGCTGTGGTTGCTTCTCATCGTCTCTAATATGTGGTGGTGGTTTGTTTTATTTCTGCCCTTCACACAGGTACACAGTGGTATCACAGGACTTTGATTTCCCTCATGACTGGGGATGTTGAGGTCCTTCCTTTTCACATGCTCATTTCTTATCACTGTATTTCCTTTGGTAATGTAATTATTTGATTCTTTTTGCCCACATTTCAAGTTTTTGGGTTTTTTGTTATTGAATTTTGAAAGTTCCTTTTATGTTCTGAGTAAAAGTTTTGATTGGATAGGTGTCTTATAGTTACTGTCTCCTAGTTTGTAGCCTGTATTTTCATTTCCTTAGTGGGTGTTTATCACAGAGCAAAAGTTAAGTCAGCTTTATCGATTTTTTTCTTTTATGTTGTGTCCTTGGTGTCATATCTAAGACATTTTTGTCTAATCCAATGTCACAACTACTTTTTTCTTAGAAGTATTATAAGTATAGATTTACATTTAAGCCTGTGATCCATTGCAAGTTAGTTTTTATATGCGATGTGAGGTATAGATCTAGACATTTTTTTATTTTTTACATATGGATGTCTAATTTTTTCTAGCACCATTTGTTGAAAAGAACTATCTTGGCCTTTCCAGCTTGCAGTCTCTCTGCTGCTACACCCATGGCTGCCAGCAGGATTGGACTGAACGAACACAAGCAACTACTTGCCAGATCTCTGCCGCTTTTGCCTTCCTCAGGGGATCTGGCGGTCGCACACTGTCTCCCTGCGTCCCAGAGGGGATGTTTCTGGGCAGATCCCATTAACCAGAGATGCCTGAGGTCTTCTCTCCCCGGTCTCCCCGTGCCCAGTTGCAAGGAAGCTATTACTCGGCTGCCATCTTGCTCCACCCTCCAATTTTAGATTCTTTTTGCTCTTTTTCATTTTCAGACACAGTCTCACTCTGTCACCCTGAGTACAGTGCCATGGCATACATAGCTCACAGCAACCTCAATGTCTTGGGCACAAGTGATCCTCTTCCCTCAATTCCCAAGTAGCTGGGACTACAGGTGATAGCCACAATGCCCAGTTACTTTTAGAGACTGTGTCTTACTCTAGTGTAGGCTAGACTTGAACTCCTGAGCTCAAGAAATCTACCCCCCTCAGCCTCCCAGAGTGCCAGAATTAGAGGGGTAAGCCACCGCACCCAGCCCAGCTTTTAGATTTTCATGTGGTCCTGTTTACCTCCTGTAAATATGTAACCTGTGCTTTAGGTATTATAGGCAAAAAAAATCAATGCCAAATCCATAGTTCTGGAGCTTTCCTCCTACTGTTTCGTGCAGGAGTTCCAGAGTTTCAGCCCTTAACATTTAAGTCCTCAATTCGCTGTGAGTTACTTTTTGTGTATAGTGTAATGTCAGGGTCCATCTTCATTCTCCTGCCTGTGCATGTCCAGTCATCCCAGTCCCATTTGCTGAAGAGACTGTCCTTTACCCACTGGGCGCACATGGCACCCTTGCAAAATCATTTAACCATCCAGGACCAGGTTTACTTCTGGGCTCAGTGTTCTCTTCCATTGCTCTCTAAGTCTGCCTGTGCCAGTACCACCCTGTTCTGAACTCAGGAGCGCGGAATGAGTTTTGAAAACAGGAAGGGTAAGACCTCCAAGTTTGTACTTTTTCAAGATTATTGTATTTGGGGTCCCTTGAGATTCCATATACCTGAAACTTTCCTAAACTTGCTTTGGTTGTTATACTTCTTTTGTGGAATCTTAAGTGTTTGTACATATTAGATCATGTCATTTGCGAACCGATCTCCTTACACCTTCCTTTTCAATTCAAGTGCCTTTTATTTCTTTCTCTTACCAATTGCTCTTTGTTATTGGTGTCTCCAGATTACATGTGTCTAAAACATCCACTCATTATAGCCTTTTTTGATATGTTAGTCTCTTAAATCAAGCCCAAGACAAAAATAGTACTAGGCTTTATAACTGTTCATGTATTTGCCTTTCCCAGACATCTTTATTTCTTCATTAAGCTTTGAGTTCCTGTCTAGTGTCCTTTCTTTTCAACCAGAAAACCATCCATGGTGGGGCTGGTGGTGCTCACATTTAGCCAGAAGGACTCCTTCTAGTGTAGGATAGAGCTGCTGGTGCTCACCTTTGGGATATCTGACAAATGCCTTAATTTCTTTCTCATTTTTGAAGCACAGTTTCTTGGATATTGGACTCTTGGTAGACAGACCTTTTTTCCCCCATGACTTTGAATATTTCACCCCATTGCTATCCAGACTCCTGGGTTTTTGATGACAAATCTTATGTCAATCATGTGGAAAAATGACAATGAGAGTCATCTCCCTAACAGCTCACTAGATGTTAATAAGGGATCTTATTGTGTATCACACACCCCAGAACATTTCTGTATAGTATCATGATGGCAGCTATTTGTAGCGTTCTTCCAACACTAATTCAAATTTAAAGGAAAAGAAATTGAATACTTCCCATATAGACATGATGCGGTCTCTAAACACCTAAAGTTATTATAGGTTTTTAAACCATAAGTGAGGAGGCTATGGAAACATTGTACAAGTTTTAATTTCTAATAAGCCAAAAATCAACCTCTGTAATCCATGTAAACAAGAACCACTTGTTTTTCTTTCAAGAAGAAAATGTTTTTGCACCCATGTAAGGAAAAAAAAAAAAACAACACCCTGTTTTAGTCTCAGCCCCAATTGGTCCATTGCTCTGTGGCTCTGACCTCAAAGACAGCCACTGAGGCTGAAACCTATATACAGAAAATGTTTTGGGGCCCATATAAGGGGAAAAAAACCACCCTGTGTTAGCCCCAGCCCTGATTGGTCCATTTCTCTGTGCCTCTGACCTCATAGACAGCCATTGAGGCTAGGACTATATAAGCCCTGTCTGGGCCTGGGTCTTTGGTCGTTACAGCCCAGGAAGCTTTTTTCGGTGACCTGCGGACTTGACCTCAGATAGCATGTTCCCTTGATCGTATTTCTTGCAGTTATCCCAGTGAGTAGTTGAGCGTAGTGTACATAGTATTCTTAGCGTAGTGTTATTTGTTTTGTTAGCATAAGTTCACCTATTATTTTTATCCTAGTTAGCTTTCATTACCAGTGTTAGTCTATTTAGTGCCCCAGTTAGTATAGTTTGTTAGTGTTTTTATCATAGTGAGTATTAGTTCTTCTTGTTGTTGTTGTTGATTAGTGATTTAAGGTAGCTTATCTATTATAGTAGTAGCGTAGTCAGGTTCCCCCATGGCGCCTGGGTGGCCTCCGTGTCCCTGGACAAGGAGGTCCTCCAGGACTATGAGCTCTTACACACCATTGGCGAGGGCAGCTTCGCTGAGGTAAAGCTGGCCCACCATCGTGGAACAGGCACTGAGGTGGCGGTGAAGATCATCAACAAATGCTGCATTGCTGGCCTCGTGCCTCTGCATGCAGAGCCCGACATCATGAAGAGA
>CAUYON010055145.1:0-14981 GCA_963573935.1 Arctocebus calabarensis
AAGTCCCATTTGTTTATTGTTGCAGTTGTTGCTATTGCCATGGCAGTCTTCCTCATAAAGTCTTTCCCCAGGCCAATATCTTCCAGTGTTTTTCCAATTCTTTCTTTGAGGACTTTTATCATCTCATGCCTTAAATTTAAATCCTTTATCCATCTTGAATCAATCTTTGTGAGGGGAGAAAGGTGCACATCCAGTTTCAGTCTTTTACATACGGATATCCAGTTCTCCCAGCACCATTTATTGAATAAGGAATCTTTCCCCCAGGGAACGCTCTTGTTTGGTTTATCGAAGATTAGACAGCTGTAAGTTGTTGGTTTCATTTTCAGGTTTTCTATATGATTCCAAGTATCTATATCTCTATTTTTGTGCCAGTACCATGCTGTCTTGACCACTATGGCCTTGTAATACAGCCTAAAATCTAGTATGGTGATACCCCCCGGCTTTGTTTTTATTACTAAGAACAGCCTTAGCTATATGATTTTTTTTCTGGTTCCATACAAAGCGCAGAATCATTTTTTCCAGGTCTTGAAAGTAGGATGTTCGTATTTATTTTTGAACTTTGTTATTTAATTTAATTCATTGCTTAATTATTGTTTTCCTATGAATGATTATACTGTGGTTAATATGTTAGCATAGCAATATTCCCAGATAGTTTTTTGTTTGTTGGGAGGTTGGGCTTTGGGGGGCCAGAGTTAATACTTTGCATGAAATATCTTATTTTATAAAGGTGAAATTGCTTTCTCTTTTGTCTTGTGATTTTTTTTGAGGTGAAATTTAAGTTTTTGTGTGAGTAGTACTATTATACCTATCTTGAGTGTCTTGCTTGTACTGTATCACATCATACCTTTGTTTAATTCTTAATAAACTATTCACTTGTTTAAAAAAAAAACAGATGAAGGCAAGGATATAGAGAGAAAAAAACACTTATACACTGTTGGTGGGAATGCAAACTAGTACCACTGCTATGGAAAGTAATACGGAGATTCCTCAGAGAGCTAAAAGTAGACCCACCAGTTCTACCCAAAGCAAAAGAAGTCACTTTATCAAAAAGACACCTGAACATCAATGTTTATTGTGACACTATTCACAATTGCAAAGATAATGGAATCAACCTAAGGGCCCATCAACTCATGAGCAGATAAAGAAAAAGTTGAGCATATATACAATGAAGTGCCACTCAGGCATAACAAAGGAATGAAGTGCTGTCTTTTGCAAAACCTGGATGGAACCTAAGTGAAGTATCTCAAGAATGGAAAAACGGAGACCACGTGTTCTTACTTATAACTGAGAGCTAAGTGAGAGATACATGTGGTCGTAAAATCATGGAATGGATGTTGAAAGCTAACAGGAGAGGGAGAGAGGAGTTAAGCCATGCAAATCTGCCTACCAAGTACAATGTGCACTGTTCTGGTGAAGCATACACTGAAGCCCTGACCTCAACTTGGTACAATAACCCATTTAATAAAAAATACTTATATTCCATGAATTTTTTAAAATTAAAAAAAAAAAACAAACAGGAGGGCAGTGCCTTTGCTCAAAGGAGTAAGGTGCCGGCCCCCCATGCTGGAGGTGGCGGGTTCAAACTCAGCTCCAGCCAAAAACTGCAAAAAAAAAAAAACAGGAAAAGAAAAGTAATTAATAATTGCAAAGACAAACCAGATTTAGAAGGTGAAAGCTGTTCTCTATTCCCACTGTGTCAGCTTAGAAGAATTCCTCTGTACGCCAGGAAAATTGGACAACTAAGGCTTTAGATGATAATTGCAGAAGCAGCCTATGGAATTATAAAAAGATTTTATGAAGATTTAAAAAAGTATTGAAACTGTGTGATATGATGGAAAAAGCACTGAACTCAAACTCAAGACGCCTAAGAAACAAGAGACCAGGTCTTTGTCTATGTAAAGTCTGGAAAGTCATTCAATGTCCCAGATTTCTGCTTTTTCATGAGTAAAATTAAAAGGGTAGCCAGGCATGGTGGCTTACACCTGTAATCCTAGCACTCTGCCAGACTGAGAAGGTTGAATTTCTTGAACTCAGGAATTCAAGACCAGACTGAGCAAGAGTGAGACCCCTCTCTACTAAAAATAGAAAAGTTAGCTGGGTGTTGTGGGGGGCACCTATAGTCCCAGCTACTGGGGAGACTGAGGCAAGAGGATTGCTTGAGCCTAAGAGTTAGAGGTTGCTGTCACCTAGGATGCCATAGCACTCTACCACGAAGACCACAACAGCGAGACTCTGTTGTGCCTGAATCTTGGACTCCCCCCCAGAAGAAACTCACACCACACAGTCTGATGCAAAGGCAAAGGGTGAGGTTTTATTACAAGCTTAAGCTCGGGCCCTCAGCTACCGTCAAAATGGCGGATGGGACTGAGCGGCCCCAAGGGGTTGGGTCATGGTGATCTTATAGGGTACAGAAAGGAAAATGGGAGGGGGAGTGGGGTGAGGGTGAGTCTAGGTATCTTGTCACTTGCTGATTAGATATCTTGGTGGAGCCAGAAGTGGGAGGGTGGTTGCTAATCAGGAAGGGGCGGATATCACTCAACCAGTAGGGATGGTTCAGGGAGCTGTAGCAGGAAACTAAAATTTGCAAAACAAGCATTACACAGCACAAACTTCCACAGCAACCTGGTAAAATGGAGTCTATTAACAAAATGGTGTTACTTTGGTCCTTACAACTCTGTCTCAAAAAAAAATTTTTTTTTAATTAAAAATTAAATTAAAAGTTCTAGACTAAATACTAAAGACACTATTACATACTTTTCTAAAGAATTTCTTTTACATTATTTTTTGATTCAATATTCACATAATTTTTAGTGTATTGTTTGTGATACATTTCTTGAAGTCTACTCTCTTCCAAGTTAGAAATTGCAAAGAAGAACAAATATTCTCAATTATAACAAAAAAAGTGAGATGGCAAGCAATTATACAGCTCCAGCAATTAATTACACCAAAAATTAAAAGCTTGTCTTCTGCATATTTTCAGCTAAGGAAGTGAATACAAATCATCTTTCTGCATCTGTCCTATCATTTAGATGTAGCAACACCCTTGACACTTTATCATACATTCTGAGAACCACATTCCACTGAAGAGAATTTAAAAATGATCTTTATCCATCAGCACAGAGAAGGAGATTGTCTGTGGCTTCTGGGGGACTGTGACTATCCTTTTAGCAGTTCGTTCCTCCCCAAAAGTTCACAGTTCAAACTTATCTCTAGAGGAAAGAAGCCAGTGAAGGATTTGGGATGGTGGAAAACCCTCAGGATGAAAAGGAAATTGGGCTGGAGGAAGTGAGCTTTGGGGATGATGTCTCCTACACAAATGTGGGATGAAGGGGTTCCAAAGGGGTGGAAAGGACTTTGGTCCAGCCAAGGCTGAGATTTAGTGAGAACAAAGCAAGGGTTTGGGTTTCTAATCCTAAATTTTCATTCTTTTATTGTTCAACAAACAAATAAACAAACAACAACAAAAAAAAAACAGGCATGTCCCTAAAACACAGGATTAGTGAATCAGAAATTGCAGCCTTAATGCTCTGGTGAAATTCCTTCAAAAGTTTGACCTTGATAAACAACACAGTGAAAGAACAAAGAGAAATCAGAGTCTGTGGTACTGCTGGCAGCGTCTCCTCCTGGACATATAAGAACTGCTTCTCCTGACCTGATGCAGAGAAAAAAGAAGGGAAGGCAGAAGGAGGGAGGGAGGGAAGCAGGAGGGAGGCAGGCAGGGAGGGAGGCCTCACTCACTGACAGGGACACCTGGAGGAAATGTGATCCTTGTTGGCTCCCACATGCGCTTGCCTTATAATCCCTTCCTTGAGGTCATGCTTGATATTTTCAAAGGGAAGACTCTCTTTTAGAAAATAAATAAAAATACAACTTTCTGATAGATATTTCAAGTGACAAAAAAACTTATTCAAGGAAGCTGAATCAAGGTGATACCAGAACTTTGTCTTCTCTCCTGACTCGCTCGCCAAATATGATACTGGAGTTTTAGGTTCTTGGTTTCGGCGATTCAAAGAATGAAACCAAGGACCACGGATTAGTGGTAAGACAGGATTTATTCCCAGAAACAAAGAATACAGAACTACAAAAACCAAAGCTCTTGGCAGAGAGAACCCAGGTGGGGGACATGCTGTCTTGCTCCCTCCCTAAACTCTGTCTGGGAGCTCTCTGCTCAGGGGGATATATAGTAGCGGGGTTGTTTTGCCAGAACTCAGTGTTTACTTTTAGGACTGGGTCTTCCTCAGTTATAGCCAGCTGTCAAATGAACTCTCAGGCCTTGGAAACTCACATGAAGTTCACCAGTCAGAAGTGCCCGGGCAGGAGTCAGCAAGGCCCAGTGTCTCCCACAGGTGTCCCGCCTTTACCGGCTGCTGGAACCTCCCAGGACCCCTTTTCTTACCCTTCAGCTCTCTGGTTCCACTGCCGGCTACAGCTGCACCAGCACCACCAGGGCTAAGGCAGCAGGTCTTGGGGCCACCTGTCCTGCATCAAAGGTACAAAAGGCTCAGCCCTGTGAAAGAAGGATGTTGGGGATGTTCAGTATCGCTAGGATACTGCTCAGAAATAGAAAGGTTCTGCTCAGAAATAGAAAGAACAAGTTGAGCAGGGCCATTTTGTAAAGAGATTAGGAAGGTGTGTGGGTGTAATCTGAGCATGATGAGGAGCAAGGTCAATATTCTGTAAGTGAAATTACATTTGTGTTTTCAAGAGACAACTGATACCAGTGCGGATGTTGAGTTGGAGGAGGGAGAAGCCACATAGGGTGAGTTAGAGAGCTACTGTGCTACTCCAGCCAAAGACGGAGGGGGAATAATCCATGGTGGTGGTGTCGGTAAGGGGAGGAAGGAACATGGCCTTACATCACTTAACAATGGAGATATATTCTGAGAAATGGGCATCTTTAGGTGACTTTGTCATTGTGCAATCATTACAGAATGTATTTACACAGACCTAGATGATATGTGAGTCGTTAAGAAAGTTTTGAGATACACACAAATCAAGAAATGTAAGATCTGCACGCATGGAAACAGATTAAGCCCTCTCAGTATCACAGATAAAACTGAGCAAGCTGTAACTCACAGGAGTGAATCAGAAAGGACGCTGCCCACTGCACTGCTTGGAAGTGAAATAATGGCTGTCACATGCTGTCACAGGCTGTCTTAAAGCTTTCGTGGAGACCCACGTACAGCCTACTACACACCTGAGCTATACAGCACAATCTGTTGTTCCCAGGCTACTGGCCTATACAGCATGTATAGGCAATTGTAACACAGTGGTAAACATTTGTGTACCTAACATTAAAAGAAAAGAAAAATACTGTTAAAAAGCTTAAGAAGCATAGTCCATCTGTATAGGACACTTATCATGAATGGAGCTTGAAGAACTGGATATTGCCCTGGCTGAGTCAGTGAGTGAGTGCTGAATTAGTGGGAAGGCCTAGGTAGGACCTTACTGTATACTACTGTAAATCTAGGCTACTAAATTTATTTAAAATATTTTGTCTTCTTTAATAAATTAATCTTAGCTTTCTGTGTTTTTCTTTTTACTTTATAAACTTTTTTCTTATTTTTAAAACTGCTTTGTTCTCTTGTAGTAACACTGAAAACACAAACACATTGTACAAATGTACACGCTTTTTTCCTTTTTTATATTCTAATTCTATAAGGATTTTCTTATTTTAAATTTTTTTACTTTATTGTTTTTTACTTCTCAAACTTTTTTAAAAAATTTAAGACACAAACACATATTAGCTTAGGCCTACACAAGGTCAAATCATCAATATCGCTGTCTTTTACCTCCATAGCTTCTCCCACTGAAAGGACTTCTGGGACAATAACATCATAACATCCGTGGAGCTGTCATCTCCTGTGGTAACAACACTGTCTTCTGGAATATCTCCTGAGGCATCTGCCTGAGGCTGCTTAATCCTTAATTTTATGTATGTATGTAGACTCTAAAATAGCAATAAAAATTATAACACAGAAATACACAAACCAGTAGCACATTGTTTATTATCATTATCAAGTATTATGTAAGGTACATAATTGCCTGTGCCATATTTTTTATACCACTGGCAGCACAATAGGTTTGTTTAAAACAAACAATGTCACTTGGCTACGATGTCACTAGGTGACAAATTTTTCAGCTCTATTATAATCTTCTGGGACCACCATGATAATTATAGTTCATCCTTGACTGAAACGTTGCTCTGCAGTACAGGACCATACATATTTGAAAAGCAAATTTAGCCTTAGTGAACGCTTGAGTGGGAGGGTAATAAAATTGCTAAGGAAGTCTCTAAAGATAGGAGCTCAGAGAACTGGGTGAACAGTGATTCTATCAACTGCAGTAGGGAACACACGAAGTAATTATTTATTACTGTAGCCAAGTGTGAGCAGTCTGAGAGATAGTCAGATGAAAATACTCTCCCAGTGATTTTGGAGCTGGTTGAGAGAGTACGGGTTATAAAATGAGGGCCCTTTTGTAGGTCATGGGTGGATACTTCAGAAGCTCTGCCTTTCTACAACGGTGTTTCTTTCCTTCCTGTAATTTCTTCATCTCCCCAAAGTAACCAAACTCCTTTAATATCAAGTTTTTTATCTGTGAAATTATGCTAGTAAAGGGCCTCAGAATAGAAACTCTCACAGCCATCAACTCCAACCTTGATAGAAAACAAATAAAATGTAAATAAAATGTTTCCCTAATTTAAGTGTTTTTAATAAAAATGTATTATCTTTGGTCTTATAAACATATATAGCAAATAACTAAACATTTTTCAAAGTCCTTGTTTAAACAATTATCTGCCTGATTTTTTAGTCATCTTTTAATCATATAATTTAAAGACTGTGACATACGTTCCCATATTTTATTTTAAAAACATAATGTTTTTCATTTAGAGAGATGTGAGTTCAGATTTATAATTTGTGGTCTTAATTGCTAAAAATGGTATTTGTATTTAACTTTGCACTTTGTCCACCATAATGACCTGTCCAAAATGCTCTTCTGAACAGCTCTTTCTGCCATGATGATGACTAATGATCTAAAGTGAACATAATTCTAGGTAATTTTGCAAAATCATGAACACATTTTACACAGATTGGTAAATAACTTATATAAGGCTGATGATGGCCTTACGTTATTTTTTTAAATAAATATGAAGAATTACATAGGAAGTTCTATTGATTCAGTTAATGAAATTTTGAAGGGAAAATTTAAATCTACTTAATTTTCTTTACCTTTTTTTTTTTTGTTCCAACTAAGAATTCTCAGAAGAAATCACCAAAGACCTTAGACAAAATAGAGGCTTTGGGACTACCTGCTGCCTGCATAAAGGCAATTGCTGCTTTTCCTTTAATCCTTCTCCTTTCCTCACTTGCCTCCTGTCAACGTTCGTGAGCAAAATCAACAAAGACATTTTCTCAATGCATTCTCTTTTTTTCATAATCTCCTCATTTGTCTTAATTCATATATGAAACATCAGTCATCCCTGACTTGGGTCCTCCACTCACGCTCTCTGCTTCCACTCTCACTCCACGGAGATTCCCCATTCAGGAGACCATGCCATTTACCTACTTAGTAGCCCCCCAGAACCCCCATTGCATGTAAACCAAAGCTCAACACCTGACATTGCTCCAGGCCTCCAGAAGGCTGCGCCCATCCACATCTCTACCAGAATCCACCCTTTCCACCCTGCCCTTTGCCTGCAACCATTCCGGGTTTCCTCTGGTCCTCCACATATGCCAAAACTATTCCAACTGTCTAGGCCTGGCACCAGCTCTTCTGTGAGCCTTGTAAACTGTTTCTTTCACTCATTAACGTTGAAAACATATTTATTTCCATTTGCCAAGTCCTGGCCAAGTGTAATTTTCAAGGCCTGATGCCCCTCCACAAAGAGCCTCAAAAGAGACTCCCCACTTCGGTCTTTGTCTCTGCCAGAAGCTCTGGTGTTTTTTAGTTTTCCTTCTGTCTAGAAGCTCGAGTGCTTTTTACCTCTTGTGTATTCCTTTCTGTGTAATAAAATCCTATTTTATCACTGACCTGTGGTCTGTGGATTCATTCTTCAAATCCCTGAGACCTGGACCTACTGAAGAAAGAAATTCCCTTAACTATGTGTGATGTAGGGGTAAAAACAGTATCTACCTCATAAACCTCTTATAACTATTAAGTGAGTTAAACAGGGGCCGGTACACTTTAAGTATCTGAGAAATGCCATCTATTATTCATCCTTGGACCCCAATGCATGAAACAATGCTTGGTACAGGTGAAAACTTATAAGTATTGAAAAAATTAAAAATATGAACACATTATATCTCTTATTTATAGCAAAGAAGTTTTTTTGCTTTCAAAATGTATTTATTGTTTCCTTTATTTTAGTTCTAAAATATATGAGGTTATACAACTAAGTTCACAAACTCATCTTAGCATGACAGTTATGTTTGTGCCCCATACTTCATTGCTGAAAATAACTACAGTCACCTTTGAAATACTCCCCTTGGGAAGTCATGCACCAGTGCCAGTCCTTAGTACTTTCAAAGTAATTTCGGAAATCTTTTTCTGAAATGGCCATTAAAGCTGGTGTTGTTGTCGGTGCTGCAGCAGCCAGCTGAAGAGCCAGTGGGCTGGATGACTGGCAAGGAGGGGGACCTCCAACCCCCACCAGAGGCTCCAATAGCCAAAAAGGCTGGACAACTGCTGAGGAGACACCTGTGCCTTGGTGTCTCCTTCACTTTGCACCTGGGACTAAATGTGGAACCCCCATTCCCTATGCCTACGTCAGTTTCATGTGAATCTCCTGGGCCTCAATTCCATGAATGGACTGTGTCCATTCAGTGATGCATTTATTCAGTGATGCATTCATTCACTTTGCCCCGGAGGGAACTGTGTTCATTCATTGATACATTCATTCACCTTGCAAAAAAAAAAATAAATAAATAAAAACTTCTTATAAAAAAAAGATAAACTTTGTGCTACCTTTCAAAAATACATATAAGCACATTTTTAATACATAAATAAAATAAATTGAACAACTAAATCCTATGTCTAAAATTAATGGACTTACTGGAAGTTCAGTTTGTTCATTTGCCTTGTTGTTACTTGTATGTTTGATTTTATATATCATTTATAGAAGAGTTACTGAAAATAAGAAGGATAATGAAACACATGCAGCTGTGTTCGCTTTGATGATGACAGATATGAATTCTACTCATCAGAAAAAGAAAGGGGAAATATAGGCTAAAAGCCTATATGTCTCTGTGCCTTAAGAGTTGCTTGAGAAAAACAGTTTTGGTTTCTTGCTGATAAAGATCCGTAGAGGCCAGGCTGAACCCACAAATCAAAGCTGTTAAGCCTGTTTGCTTTGGGGCCTAACAACCCGGCAAAAGTGATACAGCTACCATTAAGCCTGGATGCTTGAAGATAATACTTCACCGCCAGAGATACAGTCAGGGGACTGATGCATACGAGTCATGTGTCTGGTAAGCTAATGGAACCTCTGGGCTGTGGTCAAGTAAAGATAAAAAGTTTCTGCTTTCCAGATATCTCAGGACACTTAGAGGCAGGGGAGACATTCATCTCTCCCCCGAAAGAGAATTTGATGATAGGTTAAAGAGCATGCAGTGGTTGTCCTTGATTAATATGTTTAAGACTTAAAAGAAAGTGTATCAGTTAATTGGTAGACTAGAGGGTAACAAAAAGATATATATGAAGTTTTCTGATGTAGGTTTCTGGTCTTTTTTAAGATTATAGATTAATAGTGTGTATGTAACCAGCTGGGTATTTAAGCTGGCTGGAAATAAAGAACTTTGCTACTTGCCATTAAGAGTTTGTAGTCTTTTCTTGCCCATTCCATTTCAATAGCAGACTCTGCATCTGAGTTGCCGGCCACTCGGGGACCCCTCATGCAACATTTCTTAGGGAGCTTGTTGTCCAGCTGGACTATATTTTTTTTAACCTATAACAGAAGCCTCAAATGCTGAGCTTAGGCTTTATTACTAATGGTTCCATAGTTCCATTGGGATTCTTCCTCCTTCCCACCCCTTAAATGTTCCTTTCTTATGACTGCCTCTATCTCTTACTTTCAGAGAGAAATCCACAGCCCCCTGAAATAACATGGTCAGGTTTTGGATACAAGTACCTTTGGAAGAGAGGGCCTGTGGCTTTCCTCCCATTCTCAAAGCAGTCTATGATCTAATGAGTGCAAAAGGTTTCTCCACGCCACCTCTCTGGCAAGCTCTCTGGCCCTGCAGAGGGACCCTCATTGCCATTAGAAAGAATATGTCAGGCCTTTTCATGTGGCAGCATGTTTCAGCCTCACTTCAGTTTGCTCTCACTATGATCGACAGGCATGTTATATAATCCTCTTTTTACTAATAAGGAAACTGAGGCACAAACAGATTAAGTGATGATTTTTTTTTTTTTAGACTAGACAAGCGAAGCAGTGGGAATTGAGAAGGAACAAAGGAATCTGTAATTGGTTGTGATCCATTACTTGTAAACACCACTTCATTTGGACCAGCCATGATTATGGTTTTTGTATAGGTGGTTGTTCCCTGCCAGTCATCCTGATTCTGCCAGTTGCCCACTATGACCTAGAAAAATTTGCTATTTATTAGGCATTTCTGCGGCAAGTGGAAACTGGTAAAGCCTGGAATGGAACCTAGATCTGGTGTCTCCAAAACTGCCTCCCATCCCATCCCAGTCTTGCCTCCTGAGACTGGTTCCAGCAGGGTGTCTGGCTCTCCCCAAGGACTGAGGTGGCTAGATCCTAGAATAACTCCCAGGGGAGGAGGGCCCCTCAGAGAAAGAGAGGAAATACTCACCTGCAGGAGTTACTGGGGGGCAAGTTTGGGCCCTGACACCCACTGATGGCAGCCAAGGTGGTAGAAGAAGATATCATCTTCATAGCACTTTTCCTCCTGGTAATGGGTCTGCACCTTGCCCCCTAGGAAAGGAGGAAAAGGGCACAGGTGGCAATCCTGGGGTGGAGCCAACCACAGAAGGAGCCTCAGCTCAGTTTTGGCTCAGGGCCCTTGCAGGCAAGCAGGGGGATAGGGAGCTGTTACCATAGACCACCATGTAGTTGCCCAGGACACTGGTCGTGTGGAAGGCATGCTCCTTTGGGGTCTGAAATCCATCCCGGTCCTTTGGTGTTGTCCACACCCACCAATCCACGTGGAATAGCTCAGTGGCGTTCACCTGCACAGAGAACTAGGCAGTGGAAGGCCTGTGTCCACCATGGACCAGCAGGGCACAGGAGGGAGCATGGAACACCATGGAGTGGCTGGTGGCAGCAGGAGGCCACCCACCTGCTCTAAGTATCCCCCACTGGTGCTATTGAGGTAGAAATGGGAGAGGCTGGAGTAGAAGAGGTCATGCTGAGTGCAGCTAACAGACTCATAGAGTCAGATGTCATCCACCAGGGCAGCTGCATGACCTGCCAGGCCTGGGGGCCTACAGGAGCTAGAGGCAGGTGGTTCCAGAAGCTCCCACTGGCCCCCACCCAGCAAAATAAAGGCCCACATCACATTGGTGAGTGAGCAATCAGCCAGCTCACCACCCAAGAGCATGAGTGAGCCAACCCAGGCCACAGCCATATGAGAGTGATGAGCAGCCGGGGCAGGTCTCATGTCCCAGTTCTCCTAGGTGTTGGTTGAGAAGTTGTACAGGATGAGGTCACCCAGTGCATTGTTGAGGTCCTGGCCTCCAAAAACAGCCAGCAGCCTGGTGGGGACAGGAAGGCAGCAGCTTCCCCAATATGGGCAGAGAAGGCAGGGTCCCCAGCACTCACATTGTGCCACCAGCCAGCCCCCAGTTCTCCCACAGGTGCAGGTCTCAGTCACATCCCAAGAAACCAGGCTCACAGCAGCATGGTCCCAGGGGCAGGTATGGGTGCCGTGGCTGCCTGAGCTCACCGGTTCAAGATGAGCCAGAGCAAGAGCAAGATCCCATCTCTAAAAATGCCCATGTGTTCTGGAGGGCACCTGTAGTCCTAGCTATTTGGGAGGCTGAGGCAAGAGAATTGATTGAGTCCAAGAGTTTGAGGTTGCTGTGAGCTGTGTTGCCAGAGCACTCTTTGCGGGTGACAAAGTCTGACTCTGTCTTAAAAAGAGAGAGAGAGAGCCTATATTAATAGGCTCGGTACCTGTGGCTCAAGCGGCTAAGACACCAGCTACCTACACCTGAATTGGAGGATTGGAATCTAGCCCGGGCCCACCAAACAACAATGACAGCTTCAACCAAAAAATAGCTGGCGTTGTAGCAGGCACCTGTAGTTCCAGCTACTTGGGAGGCAAAGGCAGGAGAATCACTTGAGCCCAGGAGTTGGAGATTGCCGTGAGCTGTGATGCCACAGCACTCTACCCAGGGCGACAGCTTGAGACTCTGTCTCAAAATATATACATACATACATACATACATAGTAATAAAAGACCAATGAGGTCTCCTTTACGAGGTTTTCTGAATTAGGGTCAGCACCTAGAGCAGTTTTTGCAAGTTCCTCCTAATGTCTGAGATCCTTAGAGTGATGAATTTACCCTTTAAAATAATTTGGTCCTCTGATGAGTTAGGCATAAATTGGGTAGCTCTTTAATGGTTTTGTAGGTCACTTAAGATAAGCTAGGAATTTTAATCTTGCTCTGTAGTAATAGAAAGCAGGTGAGGACAGTTCTCTCACTCCCGTAAGGGTCTTCACAGGTTCCTATTTCTATATCAGTTACCTGGACTTTTTCAAGGGACATATTGCTGGGAACTGCAACTCCCTCCACCTTGTAGTTTTTCTTAAGTCTTCCTTTCTTCTGCAGGAACTAAGGAGATTTCACTCCCAAATATGACTACTTGGTACAAAGAATATTTTGAATTAACAGCCATTCCAGATCAGAAAGTATTCAGAAGAGAAATTCCCTTTTAGGTACACACAATTAGACTCACCTGCCCAAAAGATTAAAGTGGGGACAAATGACTGACTTTCCACCCTCTGAATGCTAGGAGACCTGGCTCAAATTATTAAAAACATGCTTCTGTGTCTCAAGTTAATTAGGAAGGCTCTATACTTCACCCCTTTCATCCATTCACCTGAACTCCACATTTCCCCTCGCCTTTCTAAAAGGCAGGTAAAAGTTATTTTGGGGACACTGGATAATCATGCTCCTAATTCTTCCCTTTGGAAGAAGAATGGCCTTTGGACACAAGCATCACTCTTATTAATCTGCCTCAGTTGTGAGTCCAGCTTTCAGCAAACTTGAGAAAAATGCAAGTTTCTCTTCACATCTTCATTTTCACTGAAGGTCAATGTTTAGTCACCAATTTTACACTTCTCCAGGAGCAGTCAAAATGCTGTATTCAAATAAGAAAGCATTTACTTGTATATCAGAATTATCTGAAAAGATCTTGTAAACATTTTTAATTTGTGTCGCTTTAGCTAAAGAGAATGATGTGTAGACTTAAGTAGCTTTTACAATATCATGCCTGCAGGGTTGTGGGAAATCTTCAGCATTGGCTTATTTGGGGGCTCTTTCACTGCTTTATTTAAGGTGCTGAAGAAGGCAGGGGAGGTGTTCTTAGCAGTAACTCCTTTGGGTATTTCTGACTGGCCTCTAGAAGCCATCTCAGCTAGAAGGGTTATTTTTTCCTGTGCAACAGAAGCTACACTGGGAGATACTTCAAATTGTCCTGTGGTGGTTGTTGCTTGCCATGGTAGAATTGTGTTACCACTGAGCTTTATTGTACAGGAATATTAGGCCTTCCTTTCACAGAGGCTCCAGTCCCTGTAAACTGCATCCTGGCTTCCCAGTGTGGCACTAACATTTGAGCAGGCATACTCCATGTAAGAGAGTAGTCACAGATGGTACTTAAGGAGATGGCTGACTGGCAGCCAGAGATCCACATCTGGTCATCTTCCCTCTTCTCTTTGCTCCACCCATGGGGTAAATCTATTGATCTGGCCAGAAGTACAATCATGCTGGAGCTCTGACCTAGACAGAGAACTAGAGATCTGGGCAGAAAAACTGACGCAGACAGAGAACTAGAGATCCTCCCATGGGCTACAAGGTTCCACTCACTTTAGCCATGAGGGTTTCTCCCTATGGGCTGCAGTATTCTTTTCTTTCCAACCACAGAAGTATCGCTGTATGTGCTAGAAGAGTCCACTGAAATGTGAAACCCTCCCCCCCCCACACACATACATTGTGTTTCTTACACAGAAGATTTAGTCAAGCTTACAGGTCTAGTGATTTTCACCCACTGGTTTCCTTTGTTCCACAAGGCACAGGCAGAAATAGCAGGTTCAGCAAGACTCAGGTCCTCTACTGGCACTACCTATTTATTTTATTTTATTTTATTTTATTTTATTTTATTTGCTTTTTTTTTGAGACAGAGTCTCACTATGTCACCCTCGGTAGAGTGTCATGGGATAACAGCAAGCAACCTAAAACTCTTGTGCTTAAGCAATTCTCTTGCCTCACCCAAGTAGCTGGGACTACAGGCACCTGCCACAATCCCCAGCTAGGCTCTACCCATTTCTAAACTTGATTGGATCTGAGTTTCTGTTCAAGTTATAGAGAAGGTTTTCATCCATTTTTCCCAGTCTCATTACACTGCTGTAGAGTCTTTATGCCAAATTCCTCTTAACTTCTGTGTTTGGACTGTTGATTTAGCCACTAGTTGGTGAGGAGGCCTTCCAAGGAGGGGTTCCCTGGAATGTTGTTTCTTTTTTTTTGGTTTTATTTTATTTTATTTTATTTTTCAGGGATTCCTTTTTTTTTATTTATTTATTTTTGCAAGGTGAATGAATGTATCAATGAACGAACACAGTCCCCTCCGGGGCAGAGTGAATGAATGCATCACTAAATGGACACAGTCCATTCATGGAATTGAGGCCCAGGAAATTCACATGAAACTGACCTAGGCATAGGAAATGGGGGTTCCACATTTAGTCCCAAGTGCAAAGTGAAGGAGACACCAAGGCACAGGTGTCTCCTCGGCAGTTGTCC
>CAUYON010055149.1:0-15541 GCA_963573935.1 Arctocebus calabarensis
AAATCATAAACAATCCAACATCTCAAATAAAAAGTCAAAGCATGGTGAAACTTATTAAAGGTAGAGTATCAATGTCTTTATATAGTGATCAAGAAAATGCCATGAAGGCTATCTGTAACAGTACGATAAAAATATTTCTGATTATATATGAAGCACATTGTGCCCTATGATTGCACCAATGTACACAATTATGATTTAATAAAATTATTTAAAAAATGTTTAGGTTATGTAGATTGGTTTTTTACTACTTGAGACAAAGTTGTAAGTATTCTATACTGAGTATGAATTAAATAAAAATTAATTTAGGAAAGCACATTTAGCATACTTACATCTTAGACATTTAAAGAATCTTTCCTCCGTCTTCCTCTTTTCTTTTAATCTTTGCTGAACAAACCTACTTACCCATACACACACACACGCACACACACACACACACACACCTTTTTGTTTTCCTTCCTGGCATGAAATTACTTATAATAAATAGTAATTTTCGAGAAAATGATATTGAGGCTAAAGGTCAAAAAGCAATAAGGAAAAATTCCTTTGGTAGGTTGGGAATCCAAAATCTCTACCTAATGTCAAAAGGGGATACCCCATTTCCTTCACCAGTCCTTCAGCGCGCCACCCAAAATTACAAAGGAAAATTTTTATTCATTGTCTCAACACAAAATTCAATAAGCAAGAATAAAATGAAAGCATATTGATGATATTTGTAACACTAAAATAACATGTAATTGGCAAACAAAAGTTAAAAAGAGCATCCACCATATAAATACTCAGTCCTGAAAAAACTGAAATGCTTCTGTCCCAAGGACATGAAAATATCACAAATGGAATGTATGTCAAAAAGAAATGTCCCTTCCTAAACACATTAAAGGGAAAGGCTGTCACATACCAGACACATGGACAGGAAGAGATGTCCTGGCTGGGTAAAGAGACGAGAGTGTTCCCAGAGCACATGGTAATAAAAGACGAGAAACTTGAATACAAAGGAGGGGCATGACTGACCCACATGTCATAAAAGAAGGCACACTTGAGATTCTGTATGGGGAAAAAAATGACTTACAGAAGTTAGCAGGTAAAAGATGGAATGTTTTACTAGTACAGAGTAAATGTGAATAGTTCTTTTGAGTCAGCTTACCAGGCTTCTTTTGTTCCTTTCGTGTTGGGGGAGGGCAAAGGAATTACAAGGAAGCCTCCTGAGATCTTCCAGTCTTACAGCATTTCTCTTATTCCTACTAACAACATTTAATAATTAATCAAATTGTGTTTTCCAAATCTAAGAATAGCAGCATAATATTTATTCCAAGAAGCAAAAAACAAAGCCAGAAATGTGAAAATCCAAGCAAGTTCAGAAACACAAATGAACGCACTTTCTATGAAGTGATGATGTGAAATTCTTGCCATCTTGACTTTAAGATATTATGGAGCTGGGCGGTGCCTATGGCACAGTGAGTAGGGCGCTGGCCCATATACTGAGGGTGGAGGGTTCGAACCCAGCCCTGGCCAAACTGCAACAAAAAAAGTAGCCAGGCATTGCAGTGGGCGCCTGTAGTCCCAGCTACTCAGGAGACTGAGCAAGAGAATAGCCTAAGCCCATGAGCTGAAGGTTACTGTGAGCTGTGATGCCAGAGCACTCTACCAAGGGCAACAAAATGACACTCTGTCTATAAAAAACAAACAAAAGATACTATGGAGCTGTCTACTTGTTCAAGCAAAATTTATCTTCATAATTCTATTCTGAGAAGGATTCAGATCTACTACACAAAAAGAAAAATAAAATGTCAGTGAAATACCACACTAATTATGATTCCTAAGTACCCTAGGACCTTCTAAAATCCAAGCCAAAATTATTTTCAAAAATTATTTTATTAATCTGAAAAATAATAGATATCTGTCTCAGAAGTTGCTTCAACAGAAATTTTATTTTATTTATTTTTTCTCTGAGACAGAATCTCACTTTGTTGCCCCCGTAGAGTGCCATGGCATCACAGCTCTCAGCAACCTCAAACTCTTGGGCTCAAGGGAACCTCTTGCCTCAGCCTTGCAAGTAGTTGGGACTACAGGCACCCATTACAACACCCAACTATTTGTTTTTTGGGGGGTTTTTTTTGCAGTTTTTGGCCGGGGCTGGGTTTGAACCCACCACGTCTGGCTTATGGGGCTGGTACCCTACTCCTCTGAGCCACAGGCGCCGCCCCACCCCCAACTATTTTTGAGAGAGGGTCTCACTCTTGCTTAGGCTGGTCTCAAGCCTGTCAGCTCAAGCAATCCAACGGCCTCGGCCTCCCAGAGTGCTGGGATGACAGGAGTGAGCCACCGCATCCAACCTTCAACAAAAATGTTAAATAAATCTAATTTCTCCAGAAAGCTGTAGAGAAATTGTAGCTCATGTTGTTTTCTAAAGCACAACTGGTGACAGGAAGCCATTGTTTGAAAACTAAATCCACAAAACGGTACAGATTTGAGCAGTGTTGTGCTGATGTGCTCTACTGCGCCAAAGATAGAAGGGGGCTGGAGTCCTTCCTCTGCCTCTTGGTAGCCATGCAGTGGCAGCAAACTGCCTAACCTTCTGGGCATCTCAGTTTTATCTTCTATAACATCAAGAGAGTAACAGTACATACATGGAAGTGAGTTCTAAAAGATTAAATAAATTAAAATCTGTAAAGTCCTTAGGAAGACGTTTGGCACATACATAATTGATACCACTATTCTCACATGATCTATCATGAAAATGTCCTTAGCTATCGCCTGGATAAGCACAAACCTGAATAACTAGGACATTTGTCCTTTAAAAGAATCAAAGTGTCAAGATGCTGTGTCTTTCCTATTAAATTAGCAAAGACCAAATCTCAATGAAAATACTTCATGCTGTTAATGGAATGGTTGAATAGGCATCTTGTCTACTGCTGGTACCTGGATAAATTGGTAGAGGCATTTTAGATCTTACTAGATTAATTTTCCTTGTTGCCATGGAGAAGAATGGAAGAAAATATACCAAAATGAAAGCCGTGGTGACTGCCACATAGCATGCACTATGTAAGCATCATTTTGCTCATATAGGAAAGACCAGGATATCATCCCGATGAAAATAACTGTGGCACAGATAGAAATGAATGGCTATTATGAGAGACATAAATAAAAAGCTGTGAAGATTTCGAGTTGGAAAGGTTGCCTTCAAGTGGAAATAACTACTTCAAGTTTCAGGTGATCATGGTATTTGTGCAAGCTGGAATTTAGACTGCCAGAGAATAGAAGTTCATAGAGTTATGTTACACTGGGGCAATTGTAAAAAAAAAGAGAGAGAGAGAAAGAAAGAAAAAAGAATGAAAAGAAAAGAAAATTTAAAACTATAGGCAAAATGATGTTTAATTCATTTTTTTATTAAGGCTTTAAAATCCTAAGACTTCAAGTAAGAATCCCAATTTCTGGAACATCAAGTCTGAATGTTGGCTAGAAGGGGCTGCTTCCTCTTTTAGACTGGATGAGCTTGCCCCAGGTCATTACCACACAAAGCACTCACAGGTGCACCTGCCCCTATTGCCTGCTCTGTTTACTTTCCTGTAGATTGGACTTTACAGTAGTAACTGAAATATAATTCAAGGCTCGGCGCCTGTGGCTCAACAGGCTAAGGCGCCAGCCACATATACCTGAGCTGGTGGTTTTGAATCCAGCCAGGGCCCACCAAACAACAATGATGGCTGCAACCAAAAAATAGCTGGGTGTGGTGGCGGGCACCTATAGTCCCAGCTCCTTGGGAGGCAGAGGTAGGAGACTTGCTTGAGCCCAGGAATTGGAGGTTGCTGTGAGATGTGATGTCACTGCACTCTACCCAGGGTGACAGCTTGAGGCTCTGTCTCAAAAAATAAATACATACCAGCAGTACCACCGGCTGGGCAAGCCACCTGGCCCCTGTCCAGAATGCAAGGGTGACCCCTGGAGGGTGGCCTGTCCCCAGAGGCGAAGGCCTCCTGGGACAGTGACCCCATCGGAGCCCAAACTGGACTGAGGGTGCCCGGGGCAAATTCTCATGGCTCCAGCTTGTGCCATCACCCCTCAAGAGCCCCAGGTTTGCCTTACAGTGGAGCACCAGGAGAAAAAATTTCTTTTGGACACTGGCGCAACCTTTTCTGTACTTCTCTCTAATCCTGGTCTTTTATCTCCCAAATCCATAACTATACAGGGGGTGTCTGGACAGTCAGTTACCAAATTTTTCTCCCAGCCTCTAAGCTACAATTGGGATGACTTGCTGTTCTCTCATGCCTCCCTAATCATCCCTGAAAGTCCTGCTCCCCATTTGTGGAGGGACATACTAACTAAAACAGGAACTTTCCCCTTCTGGAGATCTAGCTATGATCAAAACTCTTCCCTCTAATTCACCATCCCTGACTCCAATTTGGGAAGTCCCCTTTCCTGTTATCTTGTCTTCTTCTACTGTTAAAGTTATAGGAGTCAATTCCTGCATACGTCATTCATGAGTAAAGTCCTGGAACCCTCCATCTTCTACAGTGGCAGGCAAAGAAGAAAGCCAACCACAGACCACCTACACTTCTGAGCCAAAAGAAAGTTTGAAGTTATTATTTAGGAAACAGCAAAACCCTAATATGGTTTTCTTTTAGCATCATTGACTAAGTGCTTCTGACCTGACACTGTTCTACCTTTGCCTATTACTAAATACACTAATCAGATTTATGTTTTCCAGAAATGTCACCAAGCCACATGCAATAAAGATGGTTCCAGTTCATGAACCCCTGTATCACTCTCCTCTGGAGAAACCCCAACTGCCCACTTCTATCATCGCCCGATTCAGCAGGAAGCAGTTAGATCGAGTCTTCACCCCTTTTCCCTAACAGCAGTTGGAGTTTCTACTCAGAGAGGGAGAATTGATGCAGGACAACTGGTGCCCTAGCCAGATCAGCAGGGCTGGCGGACCTGCCGCCTCCTCCTTGGCAGTGTTGGTGGTGTGGCAGCCAGCTGAAGAGCCAGCGGGCTGGATGACAGGCAAGGAGAGGGACCTCCAACCTCCACCAGAGGCTCCAATTGCCCAAAAGGCTGGACAACTGCTGAGGAGACACCTGTGCCTAGGTGTCTCCCTCACTTTACACTTAGGACTAAATGTGGAACCCCCATTTCCTATGCCTAGGTCAATTTCTTGTGAATTTCCTAGGCCTCAATTCCATGGATGGACTGTATCCATTCATTGATACATTCATTCACTTTGCCCCTGGCAGAAGGGACTGTATTCATTCGTTTCCTGGTCAAGGAACCCATGCACCTATGTATACCCTGAGACTAAAGGCCTAAAGGAGGAGACGGGGAAAGACCCAGAGAGAAAAGGAGAGAGCTTCTCTCTCCCCACTAGAATTCTCTCCCTCTACCAGGAGCTTTAGTGTTTTCTGTATGCTTTTCTGTAAATAAATTCTGTCTTACCACTAGGGGGTGGGGGGGAATAATGTAATGAAGAATAATAAAATATATGTTAAAAGAAAAACTAAAATTAAATAAATAAATACATAGATAGATAAAATATAATTCAAAACTATATTATTTCTGTCAGTTTTATAACAAGATGTGATTTGTTTATTCAGTAATTTATACCAAGGTAGATCCTATCCAAAGGCAAGGCTACATTACTGCAATTGTGTGCATTGCCTGGCATGGAGGACAGGGGTTGATGTTAGTTTAATTTTTTTTTCTCACACCTGTGGAGCATATTGCAAGGGTACAAGTCAAATCTATCAAGATAGAACATAAATGTCTTAACACAATAAGTAAATGAGATGAAAGCTATATTAATTAGTTTGATGTAAGCACTCCAAATTATATAAAAAAACAACACATTGTACTCCACAAATGCATAAATGTATTCATGATCTATGTGTATATGACTTAATAAAAGGGAAAAAATATTTATTTTCTTAAATCAAGACTACTTCAAATGCTTTTATTTCTTATTTTTCCCCTTCCAATACCTCTTTTTCCTTTCCCACTTTTAACTACACTAGAAAGTTTTCCTTTCCCACTTTTAACTGACACTAGAAAGAAGCATGGCCAGTTCTTCATTGTGGACATCTTTTATGAAGAGTATAAAGCTCTTTTAAATGACTAATTAGTATTCATTGCATTAACTTAGTCCTTTTCCAGGACATGATGCTGATACTCTGACATCTGTCAGATGAGTGCATTTCTTAACGTTCTTCAATGTCTTTAATTCCTTTATGGTCTTGAGCTCCATTTTTATTAATTTTTCTTTCCATTTCAACCACTATGTTCTCTAAGTCTCTGGATGAAGGGGATCAAGGAAAAATTTCCTGTGAGATTTTTTTAATTTTTATTTCAAGATCATAATTTTTTTCTATGTAAATATGACTGTGCACCATAATAGATATTAGAGGCATCTCCTAGAGAACTAGAGTCTCTGATTCACGATGATGCTAATATGAACATTTATTAAACCTTTCTAAAGAGTCAGGCTCTTTCCTTAGTATTAAGCATGTATGAACACATTTACTCTTCATGAGAACTTCAACTTCACGTTGGAGAGGGTAAGTACTATTTCTACTTCTGCATGAACAGGTGAGGAGTTTCACCCTGAACAACACAGTCATTAGGGAGCCACGCCAAGCTTCAGAGCCAGGCAAGCTGCCTCCAGCTCCCTGTTGGTGCCCACTGGCCCATCCTGCGTCCCACCTGTCACAACACAAGTCACACACACTAACCAGCGCGCAGGACACAGTCCATGAGCTCTCACAGACTTCAATTTTATCTCATTATAATGTGCTAAGATAAAGATATGAAAAATGAAAGTTTAACTTTAAAATGTAACTATCTTTCTGAGTGGCAGAAAACATAATTAAAATGTTTTATTACATCCTTATCCATGGCTTTCTTTGTGATATTTGCTCATTCTATCATTTTCTAATTTGAGAGTGCACAAGAAAGGTCAGAAAATCTTATACATAACACGTCCATTTACTTCATCTCATATTTTAAACTTTATAATCTTGAAAATATAAAGAAGTATTGAATATACTATAATAAACAGCTATAGATCCATCACCCCACATTGACTGTTACTCACACGTTTTCTTTATACTTCCTTCTTGGTAAAAATGACCAAACAATAGATAATATCACAATGCCCTTTAGAAATGAAATTCTATTTTGGGGGGATGATCTAGTTTTCTTTGATCCAAGATGCTGGTTCACTGCCAAGACTGAGTCCCTTTCTAGCCGAAAATAAATCTTTCCTCATAGTTCACCTCTCTCTCTGAGTATACTGTAGAAAAAAAAGTACATGGTGTCTCTAAAACTATTCTTGACATTTTCTTGCTAAGGTCACCTAAAATATTATAGTGGAATTATCTTTGAACACTTTGGTTTGTAATAGTTTCAATTATTGCCATTATCTATGAGGATCATTTAATAATAATCTATTTTCAACCTAGCAAATATTTCATCTGAAATATTATTTATACACCTGTACCTGTAAAGACCCATTGTTGAAAACCTTGAAATTGTTCCTTGTTTTTCTCACAAAATATTTTTAGGTTTTAAGGTAGCTTCCAAAGTAAGTTTCCACATAAAGTGCAAAAACCAGTAAGTGTTCTCTAAGCCTCATATCAGTCATCAAAATCCTTTAATCATATGAGCTGGACTTGCACATCAGTGAGGAGCTGAGATTCATCTTTTCATCCCTTTTCATGTATATTCTACTTCTAGAGAAAAAAAATGTTCAAAGTATATAACCTTCATGCTTCCATCCCCATCCCTGTTTTTGGTTTCCAAAAGAATGCGTTAAATATCGTATGTTCACCTTGTTCTCCTCCAAAAAACTTCTGAAAATCATTCTACTAACTACAGTTGTCGAATGACTTCCTCGCTTGGAAGAATAGTATGTTTTCTCTTTGCTGATGTGTCTGGGTAAGTGATAATGCACATTTAGGTAATAGACTAGATCCCCAGAAAGACCTCAAATTATTGGACTGACGGGTTGTACAGCCACGCCTCAATGCTTGTAAAACTGTAAAACACTACATAAACATATGAAAATATAACTCCTGAGTTTGAGAAAATGAAAAGGGATTAAGCAGTTAAAAATATATCTATAGACATAGAATATATTCCTAATGTAGTTGAATGCACCCAATCTCAGACTAGTACACGTTTGTGCAATCACTTTCTGTTCATCGGATTGCATAAAGCTAGGGAAGAAGCCTTTGTCATCATTTATTTACTTATAAATCTGAAATTGTATGCAATTCTCTCCTTGAAGACAAAAGCCTAGTTGAGACATGTTTTGACATAGAAAGCCCGAGCTAAGTTTTGTACTCAGTTCCTAAGGAGGTCAGACAATGTCATCTCTGCCCTACTGATTCAGTAAAGTTTTGTGGAAGTTTTTGTTACTCTTCCTAATACCTAGAAGTGCAGTATCACCACTCAAGAATCATTCCCAGAGCTATGAACTATGAAACTACCACTGGTAGTGTCTTCAACACTTTCTAGAGGAAGAGAAATTTACATCACTGATCATGCAATTTGTTCTTAAATTTCCCCAGCTGGAGGACAGTTGGGGACCTATACGTTATTGATGTGTCCTGTCTCATAAGCAATATGTATCCCTCCCATGTCGCACTCACTGTACCAAGTTCTTCACATCCCTATTATCTCTGTCACTTTTGCTACTGACCCAACCTCCCTTTGCTCTTTATGCGAATTTGAAATTCTTTGCTTCATCATGGCCCCCCTGGGAAATTCAAGTTTGGCTAGAAGTCAAGGGCCATGCTTCTGGATTCACTTACTTGCCAAGCAACATAAAAAGGGATGACAGGACTTCTTGTCACTCTCTTAGCTTCACAACACGCTCTCAGGTTGATGGCTTCCTGCGCTGGGAACACACTCTTGGAGAGATTCCTCTGGCTGTCTCCCATCCAGTGTTCATATACCCATGGAGTGAGTGTGATAAACTCCAGGCATGGTTCAGAGTCTGCCCGAAGTAGAACACCTGTACTCTTCAAGAGATAATGTCTCTTCTGAGGCTCCAAATCTAGCCTTAAAGGTCTAGCCCTCTTCACAGAAACCTAAGGACGTAAGTACAAGCAGCAATGCAGCATGGTTGGGACTTCTGTGACCCTGAGACGAAAAGCCTGTTCACCCCACAGCACTCACGACCCACACTCATTACACTCCATGGGTCTGGGTTACTCACTTTTACCAAATTCTCAGAGGCTCTATCTTCCATTAGTGGTGAGTCAAGCCACACAGAACAAAGAGAGAAAGAGAAAGAAAACAAAAAAGGAGACATGAAAATAAAGGAGTTGGGAATTTTAAAAAACATAAATTAGAGTTTGTACATTTCCCTGGCTTTATTTTCCTGAGGCTGTCAACCAATCTCAGAAAGTTATTTTGGTTTGTTTTCATTGGTTTTGTTTTGTTTTGAGATAGGTTCTAACACTATTGCCCAGGCTAGAGTGGGATCCTCATAACTCACTGCAACTTCTAACTCGGAGGCTCCAAATCCTCAGCCTCCCAAATAGCTGGGACTACAGGCACACACCATCCCCCTGGGCGAATTTTTCTATTTTTTGTCCAGAGGGGGTCTTGTTTTTACTCAGGCTGCTCTTAACCTCCTGGCCTCGAGCAATCTTCCTGCCTCTGCCTCCCAAAGTGCTAGGCTGCCAAGTGTGAGTCACCACTCCCAGCCTGGAGAGTTACATGTTAGTACAGTTTTACACGTGTGCTGTGAAAGCACCAGGGCTTTCTAATATTTGAATATATTTCCTACTACTCCATGACTAACAGTTCCATCTCTGAAGGGTCTACAAGGGCCCAGGTTATCTTTGAATACATGATCTCAATCTGCTTCCAGAATAAAATACAAAAAAGGCAAGGCAAGGGGGACATAAAAGCAGATCAAACCCCAGAGGAGACAGCACTTCAGCTCAGCCTCCCTGTGAGGTGGGATCCTGGTCTAGTTCTTGCTGCTTGTGTAGCAGGTAGAGTCAATATTCAAGCCTTGTTTATTATTGTAAGGACTTAAATTTTACTAAAACATTTCAGTATTGTTAAACTAGGAAATAATTGAGAGCCACCAAAGGAATAAAGTTTGTGTACAGGAGTTCTTAGATGACAGCAGAAGGAAGATGGGCTGTGAGTAAGAAGGGAAGAGTGGCTGGCACAGACCAAGTGGCTAGCTCGTGTGTGCCCTTATTTTTACTTAGGGTTCTGGGGATGTTCCTAGTAATAGAAATATAATTGCAGTCAGTGCTCCTTTTCCTTATTTATTTTTTGATGTCAAAGAATGCAGGTATTTGATTTCTTCCAGCTATCACGTAATCCTAACACCTCTGTTTGCTTCATATACCATCTAAAATTAACCAAAAGTGAAATGGCTTCATCTTTTTTTACATTAGTAAATGAAAAATATCATTATAATAGATTGACCCCATCTAAAGTGTACAGGGTCAGGTGCAGTGGCTTGCACCTGTAATCCTAGCACCCTGGGAAGCCAAGATGAGTGGATCTTTGGAGCTCAGGAGTTGGAGACCAGCCTGAGCAAGAGTGAGATCCCTTTTCTACTAAAAATAGAAAAACTAGCTGGGGATTATGGCAGCACCTCTAATTTCAGCTACTTGGGAAGCTGAGCTATGTGGAGCGCTTGAGCCCAAGAGTTTGAGGTTGCTGTGAGCTATGATGAACTCACGGCACTCTATCCAGGGCAACAGAATAAGGCTCTGTCTCAAGGAAAAAATAAAAATGTTGCACAGCTAGAAACGGTCTGGTGTGCCCTTTTTTCATTGACTCTAAAGTCTGCATCCAAATTCTCTGCCCTATTTGCATCTACCGCTTGTGTCTTTTGTCTGAGTCATGTTGAAGAAAGAGCTTAAATTTAAATGATCGAAATGGCTGCAATTGTATCAAGCATTCTTGAAACAGAAGAAAGGTATGATCTCTGTGGCCATACCTACGAGGTGGGCCGTCCTGAGAAGGCTCCTTCTCTTTAAAGAGATAGAGATACAGAGACTACAGTTAAACAAAAATGTATTGTACTCGAGAGATGAACACCCTAAATACTCTGCCTTAATCACTATGCATTATGCATGTGGGGCGGTGCCTCCCTATGTGCCAGAGGTGGTGGGTTCAAACCCAGCCCCGGCCAAAAACTGCAAAAAAAAACCCTTCACTTGTACTCCATAAATTTGTACAAATTTGCAAAAGGAAAATAAAGAGATAGAAATAGAAAAACATAGAATAGAGATAGGGAGGGAAAAATAAAAGGAAGCAGGAGAGAAAAAGAGAAATCAAGGAAAGAAAGGTAATATAAGTACTAATAGTGTCAATTTTAGTAAGGGCATCACCAAATATTACCCCATCATTGCTCCTCAAGTCACCAGACTGGAGTCCAGGACAGCTACCCCTGTCTTCCTAGCCAGGATATTATACTTGTAAGAATATTCTTTTCAACTTTATTAGAGAGTTCCCGTTTCTATAATTGTAGCAGATATTACTCTAGTAAGGTCTATTTTCCATACAACTTCATAAACTTCAAACCTGAGAAATTCCTTCACTCCCTGACTTTCTCATATAATTCTACACTCTAGCCCATTACACTGAGCTACCCTGAGCTATCACATGTGCCCTCTATACACACTAAGAGCTTTGCTCATCTGAACATTTACTTTGACATCACAGCAAAGAGGCTCTGTCTCCTTTGCCTGGAAGTTGCCTCTACCTCTGTGTCCTTATAAACTATTTCTAGTTTCAAATTTTGTTCAGCTTTCACTTCTTCAAAGTCTTTTCTAATCTTTTTGTCTGAAAAGGTAACTACTTAACTTCTTTCCTCTATGCTCCTACAACATGTAGGATATATGATTCGATTATTGCATGTTCATTACTCTTTTTTTATTTAATTTTTTTATTGTCTTTATTATTAAATCATAGCTGTGTACAATAGTGTAATCAAGGGGTACAATGTGCTTGTTTCATATACAATCTGAACTATTTTCATCAAACTGATTAGCATAGCCTTCCTGGAATTTTCTCAGTTACTATATATGAAGACATTTGTATTCTGCATTTAGTAAGGTTCGCCTGTACCTCTTTCATGTTTTCATTACTCTTAAGCATCTGTTTTACTCATTGGAGAATATGCGCTTTGAGGTCCATGATAAAAAGACCCAGCATGTGGTGTGTACTTAATTATTGTTGCATGAACAAATAGAGGAATATATTTTAAATGAACTCAGTCAATTACTCAAAATTATCTCATATATTGTAGATAATAAAAATATATAGACCACTTATCTGTTTACAATTCTAACCTGGTCATATGACAAATTGCACAAAAGGTAAGCTTTAATTGAATTTATTCTCTTTAAGTTAAAATCAATTCAGCTTTTTCCTATCTAAGTAAATTTTACATTCTCCCAGCTGCCCATAATTCTCTAAATTTATCCAGGTTCCTACCTAGCCCTCCCACAAAGTCCTATTTTCTAGAACTAGGTCTTCCTTGAAACTCGGAAAACCAAAACAATTATCTCAGAATTCACACATAGAAAATCAGTGTCAGAAAGCCTGCTTCCTGGAACTAAGGAGAAAAATGGTGATTTGACTAGAAGGAAGAAGGGGATCCAGTGATTTGGCCAAAAGAACTTGGGGGTCCTTCATAATGGGAAGAAAATAAGGGTCCCCTGCCTGCCTTCTGCCAGAAATAACAGCACAAAGAAAAGACAGACGACAAATCTCTCCTTTTACAATAGGTTATCTTGCATGTTAATTAACTTTTTTTCATTTAAAATATGCCAGAGTTGCATTTTACTCTGATTCAATCTGAACTAAAAATTTTCAGTTTTATGAATACACACAAACTGATGGCCTGTAGATTGCAACTTCCTAGCAATGATACACATACATAGCAAAAGATATTCTTCCCTTCAAAATTTGCAGTTTGGAGGTCCGTATTTCATTTTGAGTGAAAGCTCAGTTTATTCTAAAGTGTGAATAGAGTACATCCTGCCTCTTCTCCAAACTGTATCTAGGAGGAAGCAAATAAGTGGTTACTCTTCTGCGAATACTCCACCAAATTCTTGGCTGATCAATGAAGGTCAAAGAGGAGTTAATTAAGAAAATCCTTGCCTGGAATTGCAATTAAGTTTCAGGGAAGAGTAAAAGTGGTGTGAGGTTTACCTCTAAAAAATGCACAAATGCTCTTCAACTTATGGTAGGATTATGTCATGATAAACCCATCATTAATTGAAAATATTGTAAGTTGAACAAGCATTTAATACAGATACACCCAACGTTCTGAACATTAGAGTTTATTTAGCCTCCCTTACCTTAAACGTGGTCAGAACACTACGTAAGTGTACAATTACACAAAATTACCTAACATGAAACCTATATTATAGTCCTCAGTATCTTATGTAATTTATTGATGTCCTACTAAATGTATATCACTACCACATCACCAGAAAGTCAAAAAATTATAAGGTAAGCCATCATAAATTGGTCTGTAATTTTTTACTTCCAACAATGTTACATTTCAGCACAGAGCAAGTGTGCTTGCCAACCCTTCTCCGTAGACCTTCACCAAGTGTACAGACACAATGCACCAAAGGATGAGAAAAGCATCTGGGAGGTGAAAGAGATCTGTTCCTCGGGGTATTGATTGAACTTTGAGTGCATAATTCTGCTAGCAAATCTGATGATGATATGACAAAGAAATAAAATTATAGTTTAATAGCTCTCATGAACACAAAAGCAAGACCTTTAAGAAAATTAGCATATGAAATTTTGTAACGTGCAAGAAAGATAAACTTCAAATGGAGTTTATCTCAGGAATGCCAAAGTTGTTTGAACACGTGAAAATAGTCAATTGCAGGCCATGATGTTCACAGGATAAAGGACGTAAATCATATGAATATCACAAGACGTGTGTTAAAAATTAACAATAGCATCCATTCAAGATTTTTAAAAATCTCTCAGAAAAAAATGGAGTAGAAGGGAATTTCTTTGGTCTGTTAGAGGCCATTATGAAAAACATATAAGAAACGTTATAATTAGAATCCATTTTCCTAAGATCAGGAATAAGATAAAGAGGTTTGTTATTACTACTTCTATTCAACATTATATGGAAGGTAATAGTATGCAATACGAAAAGAAAAAAAGTAAGACAAATAGATTGGAAAAGAAGTAAAGCTCTTTATTCAAAACTGGCATTATTCCATACTGCAAATTCTAGAGAATTTAGAATTACCAAAAGCATATGAATTTAGCAAAGTCATATATACATTATGACTGTAATTATTATAGTTTACATATATAATTATTATTTTAAATAACAAATAATTGTAAAATAAAATACAATAATATATGTAATTTATAATAACATTAAAAAAGCTTCTACCCTGGAAAGTAGGAAAAAAATGCTGAAACAAATTAAATAAGACATAAATAGATAGCTATTCAATGCTTATGTATTGGAAAACATACTAGTAAAGATAGCTATTTGTCTCCAAAATTATCTGTACATTTAACACAACCCCAATTAAAATATTAAAATAACTGTTTGTGGAAGTTGACAGGCCAGTTATAAAACTTATATGAAAACCCAAAGGTTCTAGCATCATTAAGACAATTTCACAAAATAATAACAAAGTCGGAGAATTCAGAGAGCCAAACATACAAACTCAGTTGATTTATGAGAAAGGCAGCTAAACAATTCAATGGAGAAAGCTATGTTTTAAAAAGTAAGTGCTGGAATAAAAGATAACCTAATGTGAAAAAAGAAAACTGACCCTACCTCATTCCATACACCAAAAGCAATTCCATATCGACCACAAACCTAATCATAAGTAGCAAAACCACAAAGCTTCTAAAAGAATACTTAGGAGAATATTTTTACAAACTTGGAGTTAAAAAATAATTTTTAAAACAAGATTGCAAAAGCACTTATCAATAATAAAAGAAAAAAGATCAATTGGACTTTATTAAATTTTAAATATTGTTCAAAAGGTATTACTAAGAAAATTAACAGACAACCCACATATTAGAGAAAAAAGCTGTAGCACATATCTGGCAAATTATGCATCTGTAGAATACAAAAAAATCTCTTCCAAATAAACCATAAATAAACACTAAGGGAAAAGTACTCAACAAAAGTCTTATTAAACAAACCCACTTTGCAAAAGATTAGCAGATAACCACTAGACCCTGAAGATTGCTCAATGTCATTAATCACTAGGGAAATAAAGAGTAAAACCTTGCCCCCAGAAGCACCACTGGCTGGGCAAGCCACCTGGCCCCTGTCCAGAATGCAAGGGTGACCCCTGGAGGGTGGCCTGTCCCCAGAGGCAAAGGCCTCCTGGGACAGTGACCCCATCAGAGCCCAAACTGGACTGAGGGTGCCCGGGGCAAATTCTCATGGCTCCAGCTTGTGTCATCACCCCTCAAGAGCCCCAGGTTTGCCTTATAGTGGAGCACCAGGAGATAAAATTTCTTTTGGACACTGGAGCAACCTTTTCTGTACTTCTCTCTAACCCTG
>CAUYON010055153.1:0-25190 GCA_963573935.1 Arctocebus calabarensis
AATAGAAAAGAATGACAGCTCTAATAGTGGCACTCTGACAAATGAGCAACTCTCAGGGGCAGAGGGAAACCAGAGGAGCAAAAAACAAGTGCTTTCATTGTGGTCAGACTGGCCACTTCAGAGAAGACTGCCCCCAGCAGTCTCTTATCATTATTCCTCCTGATTTATGCTCATTATCTTTAATCATTAGAGAAATTAAATTCAAAACCTCTTTGAGATATCATCTAACTTACGTTAGAGTAGCTCGCATAACAAAACTTCAAGCTTGGCATGGATGTGGAGAAAAGGGACCACATTTGTCCCATTTTGGAAAGAAGTATGTTTAATACTCAGGGACCTAAAAGTAGACCTGTTGTTTGAACCTGAAATTCCTCTGCTAGGTGTATATCCAAAAGTCCCAAAATCACTTTGCAACAAAGATATTTGCACCAGATTGTTCATTGCAGTTCAATTCATAATAGCCAAGACATGGAAGAAGCCTAAGTGCCTATGACCCATGAATTTATTAATAAATTGTATATATGTACTATGAAATATTATGTAGCCTTAAAAAGTGATGGCGACTTCACCTCTTTTATCATGACATCGATGGAGCTAGAACACATACTACCTAGTAAAGTATCTCAAGAATGAATAAAATATATATGTCCAATGTACTCCGTAGTCTTTTTTTTACTTATTTTTTTTTATTAGTTTTTTACTAAATCATAGCTGTGTATATTAGTGCTATCATGGGTAGAGTGTGCAGGCTTCATATAAAATCTGAAATATTTTCATACAACTGTTTGACATACCCTTCATGAGATTTTCTCATTTATTATGTGAAAACATTTGTCTTCTGCATTTAGTAGGTTTCACCTGTCTCTTCTAAGATACACCATAAGTATAATCCCACCTTTTACCTTCTCTCTCCATCCACCCGCTCTCTCCCCCTTCCCTCCCTTACACTTTTCCCCATATTCTTGTACTATAATTGGGTTATAGCCTACATGTGAAAGCTATAAATTAGGTTCATAGAAGGGCTATATACATTGAATACGTTTTCTTCCATTCTTGAGATACTTTGCTAAGAAGAATGTGTCCCAGATCCATTCATGTAAATATGAAAGAGGCTATCTTTAACAGTAGGACCAAAATATTTCAGATTGTATATGAAGTCAGAACATTGTGCCCCATGATTTCACCAATGTACACAATTAGGATTTAATATTTTTTTTTAAAAAGAAAGAGGTAAAGTCATCATCTTTCCATAAGGCTGCATAATATTCCATGGTATACATGTACCATAATTTATTAAACCATTCATGGATTGATGGGCACTTGGGCTTCTATCATGACTTAGCAATTATTAATTGGGCCACAATAAACATTCTGGTACAGATGTCTGTGCTATAATGTGATTTTTGTTTTTCTGTACTCAGTAGTCTTATGAAACCAATTTAAAATCACTCACAGTTTCGTATGAAGAATAGATCACCACTGTGGCTGAAGATGAAGGATGGAGAAGGGGAATGTTAGAAGAGGGTGGAATTCAGATCAAGGGAGGGTGAATGGTGGGATCATACCATGGTGCATAGTGCAAGGGGTCATGTCAGATCCATTATTATAGAGTATAAATGTCTTAACAAGATAATTAAATGAATGAGATGAGGTCATATTAAGTAGTGTGATGTAAGCATTCCTAATTCTATATGAAATCAGCACATTGTACACCATAAATGCTTTAAAATATACATGATCTATTTGTTTATAACTTAATTAAAAAAATAAAAGGAAAAAAATAAGATAGAAAAAACATTTTAAAACTAACTGGACCTAAAATACACTTATAAAACATTTCATGTTATAGCAAAAATATGCATTTTTCTCAAACACATATTCACAAAGATATATCATATTTCAGACCAAAAGTCTTATAAACATAAGAAGGTTGAATCAATCAAGAATCTTTTAACTGTAGTAAAGAAAAAAGAAACAATAAAACTAGAAGCAGTAACATAATTTTCTACAAAATGAACACATGGATAAAATTTAAACATGATTTTGAATAATGAATGAACAAAATTTAAAAAATGAAAATTAATGTGTTCTTTAACTTAAAAACAGATTCATCTTTCCTTCATACAGTCTCATTTTAACATGCGGAAACTGCTAGAAAGGAACACCCAACCAACCACAGCCAGTGCTTCTATGCATCTTTGGAGGGCCTAATAAGCAATATCCACTGGCAAACCATGTGTGTGTAATATAGATGACAGAAGATATAGAGGACAGAAGGTCCACCCTAGACCCTGCCACCAGGGCCTTTGTATAATATTGGAAAACATGAGAGAAAGCCATCTTATTTATTACTACTTTTGCTAATACTGAGTGCACATTCAAGGTCCTAGAGATTGATTACGTAAGCACTATTGGTGACACCTGTTCATACAACCAGGCAACAAAATAGATTCCCCATTGCAAAAACTCACAATGCTATTTGGGGGCTTAAAACAGATCTATCATACTAACTGCAATTGCTTCTGATAAATAAGAATTTAGTTTGTGATTTTTGGAATTAATCTGTCCCACATAGTGGCTTCTGTGTTTCTATGAACAACTAAGGAACCTGAGGACAGGCCCATTTTGATAACTTCAGTCTTGGTGCACACATTGTCCAGGGGGTTGGGTATTTACCCACCTTACCATTTAAGCTGTCCCACATACATGCCTTCTTAGAGATTGAGATTAGGCAACTCTATCCTGATGGCCCTTGCTACCCTTATAGTAAGGGTCTAGAATCAGACAGATCCACCTGTCACAACCTGATAATAGGCCTAAAGTTAGGACTCAAGGACAGGTATATTGTAACTTGTGCTGCTACCTCCAGGGTATTGCTCACATTTTGGGCATACCAACATCTCCAAGAAAACTTTAGGCTTTATAGCAGCCTGATGCTAGGCCTATACAAGCCACTTTTATCACTGTCAGTAACACTCACTTGCTTTTGTGGATCTGGGGAATACCTTATCCAGATTTCTTATTCGATGATCTACATCTGCAAATACTTCTTGCACTAATGCCATTTAGGTCTGAGGACTCACACACTTGTTTATCCTTTCACTGCCAATTTTAGCACTCAAGAAAGCTTCCTGTAAGTCTAAGAATTGGCTCATTTAAACCCTTTATGTTTGTGTTTGTGTAAGCTGTCCAACCCAAAGACTGGGATATTCAATTCTTCACCTCCATTAAAATCCTTAACTGAACCATCTGGTATCATAGAAAAATATCACTAATACTTCTGTGAACAACTATAGACTAAGGCACTGAGAAACTCATAGATGTCATTGACTCTGATAATAGTTGAATAGCACCAACACTACTCTTCCCAAATAGAATACAAAAGCATATGCACACTACTATATGAAGCATTCTTTCAGTATAAAAGCCAGTACATAAAACTGGAAACAAAGAATGTGAAACTATGAAAACATTAAAAGTCAAACAAGACACCTACAAAGAACACAAAAATTCTCTCAAAAACAAATCAATTAAATTCAGAGAAAAAGGAAATACTGCGAAGTTCAGTGAAATACAAGTAAATAGGGGAAAAATGTATAAATATTAGAGTAATTAATTCTCTGACTATGAACATATACAAAGAAATGGATGCCATTGAAAAAATCAAACAGCAATACTTAAACTGAAAAAGTCAATAAAAAAATTGAAATAAACCAATTGAGACATTTAACAATAAGCTATGTTAAGAAGAATAAATATTTTTTAAACATGAACACTCTGGGGAAATTTGTTGCAAAATAGCCCAGTAGAAAAAAATAAAAACAACAACAACAAAAAGACGAATGAAACTAATATATATCACAATATATGAAACAAAAATGTTACCAATGTTTGAATTGTGGGTATTTCATAGGAAGGGATTTTTAAGTCTTTAGCCAGACTAACTACAAACTGAAAAGTAAAATCTGTACTAACTACAATCAGAAATGATACAGAGGGCCTAAATATAGATGCCACAGAAATATAAGAGATTATTTCTGAATACTCTAAAAATCTCTATGCCCAGGAATTTGACAATGGGAAGGAAATCGATCAATTTCTCAAATCATACCCTATCACTAGATTTAACCAAGAAGAAATAGATAACCTGAATAGACCTATTTTATGCACTGAGATCAAAGAAAGACTAAAAAAATTCTCCCAATACAACAACGCCCTGGTCCTGATACCTTCACATCAGAATTCCATGAATCTTTCAAAGAAGAGTTTATACATATATTACAGGAAATATTCCAAAAAATGAGGATGAACTCAACTTCCCTATCACGTTCTATAAAGCAAACATTATCCTGATATTAAAACAAGGAAAAGACCCAGCTAAAACTTCGAATTTGAACCATCCCAGACATTGATCATCATTTGATCATTGATAAGCCTATCAAAAATATAAATTGGGGGAAAGTTTCCCTATTTAACAAAAGGTACTGGGTGAATTGACTGGCAACTTGTAGAAGATTGAAAGTGGACACACACATTTCTCCTATAACAAATTTGACTCTGACTGCATAAAAGACTTAAACCTAACATGAAAACAGAAAGATTATTGGACAGAGAGCAGGGAAACACTTGAAGAAATTGGCCTGGGAGAATACTTTATGAGGCTGAGTCCCAGTCAATTAAAGCAATGCCAAAATTACATTTCTGGGATCTGATCAAAGTAAAGCACTTGCACACTGCCAAGAACACAGTAAGTAAAGCAAATACACTGCCCTCAGAATGGGAGAGGTTTTTAGCAGGTTATGTTTGGACAAAGGTCTGACAACCAGAATCACCAAAGAACTCAAACATATTAATAAGAAAAGAACAAGGGATCTCATTTCAGTGTGGGTGAGACCCATGCACAGCAGGTTCTCTGAAGAATCAGGGTCACATGTCTGTAGACCATGCCCCTGTCTTCCTTGGAGAGGCTTCTCTTCAGGTCTCGTGTCCATAGTGAAATGGGATTACTTGCTCTTTTCTTATTAATAAATTTGAGTTCTCTGTGGATTCTGTGTATCAAACTATTGTTCAAAATGTAACCTACAGATATCCTGTCCCTTTCAGAGGGGATTCTACTTGATTTACTTACTATTTTCTGGGAGTGTTGAAGCTTTTTAGTTTTATCAGATCCCAGTAATATATTTTTGACATTGCTTCAATTGCCCTGGGGTTCCTTCCACATAAAGTTTTCTCAGGCCAATTTCTTCAATTGTTTTCCCTGCACTCTCTCCCAGAATCTTTAATTTCATGTCTTAGGTTTAAATCTTTTATGTAGTGAGCATCAATTATTGTTAGAGGTGAATGCTGTGGGTTCAGTTTGTCTTCTGTGCATGGCCTACAGACACATGAAATTATGCTCATCGTCTTTAATCATCACAGAAACGCAAATCAAAACCACTTTGAAATACCATCTAACACCATAAGAGTAACCCACATAACAAAATCTGAAAGCTACAGATGGTGTGGATGTGGAGAAAAGGGGACACATCTCCAGTGCTGGATGGAATGCAAGATAATATTTTCCTTTTGGAAAGAAGTTCAGAGAATGCTCAGGGTTCTAAAAATTGACCTGACATTGGATCCTGCAATTCCTTTCCTAGAAGTTCATCCAAAACTCAAAAATCACTTTACAACAAAGATATTTGCTCCAGAGTAGTCCTTGCAGCTCAATTTGTAATAGTTAAGTCATGGAAGAAGCCTATGCCAGGAACCAGCGCAGCCAAGTTATTAGTAAAATCCAGGACTCGACTGTTGTGGGACAGAAAAAAGGGACATAGATAACAGTGGGATGAGGGGTACCTTTTCTCAATAGGAAAAGGCAACCTCAGGTTTACTGCACAGCTTTTATATGCAGTAGATTGAGGGAATTATTTTGTCACAATTGTATAACTTGATTAAAAACATCCAAAGATCAGAATAGGGTTCTCAGCAGTCTAAGATGACCAAAAGGGCATGTCTCCATTTTTATCTGGTTCAAGAACCAGCCATAACAGACAAAAGCGGGGACAAGGTTGCATTCAGTCCTTGACTCAGATGCAGTAACTCAAAACTGGGGAACTTGCCTCCCAGGACATTGGTTCTCAAAAAGCCCAAGAGTCCATGGACCCGACCCATGACTGGATGAACAGATTATTGTATATATATGCCATGAAATACTATGCACTCTTAAAAAATGAAGGAGATTTTACCTCCTTGATGTTTACATGGAGAGACCTGAAACATATTCTCCTGAGTTAAGTATCTAAGGGATGGAGGAAAACCAAGCCAATATACTCAGTACTTTTATGGAACCAACTTATATTTACTCACACTTTCTCACAAAAGATAGAAGAGAAGTATAGACCATAAGGAAGGAAAGAAATGGGGCAAGAGGAGAAGGGGGGGAGGTTTAATAAAGAGATGGTAATTGAAGGACCCACACCTATGGACCCTATTGCAAGGGAACAGGTAAAATCTATCAAATGTACAACATAAATGACTTAACACAGTAATCAAGTCAATGAGGCAAAATATGTATTAATTAGTTTGATGGTAGCACATCAAATTGTATAAAAAAACAATACATTTTTTCCTGCTTATGCATAAATGTTTTCATAATATATGTGTGTATGTCTAAGTTAAAAAAAAAAATAGAAGACAGGCCCATGGTCTACAGATACATGAAAAAATGCTCATTATCTTTAATCATCAAACTAACGACTATAGATGCAAGAATTCTTCAGCAAATTCTTGCCAATTTTTCCTTTAAAAAGTCATAATCTTGATCAAGTAGGTTTCATCTCAGTGATGTAAGGTTAGTTAAACATATAAAAATCCATAAAATAAGTATCAACAGAAACAAACACAAAGACCATATGATTCTCTCCATAGATGCTGAAAAATCATTCAATGAAAGTTAACATCTTTTTTTAAAATTAAAACCCTAAGGAATATAGGAATAGGTGGCATATTTCTTAAACTTATCAAAGCCATCGAGGAAAGATGCTAAATGGAGTGAAAGTGAAATCTTTTTTCACTGAGAACTAGAGCCAGACGAGGTTGTCTTTTATCACCTTCACTACTATTCAACAAAACGGTGGAATTTCTACTCAATGCAATCAGGCAAGGGAGGGAAATAAAGAGCACTCAAACTGGGGAATAAAAATTAAACTCTTCCTCTTTTTGCTCATGATATGTATTACACTTAGAGAACCCGAAAAACTCAACCACAAGAATTCCAGAACTGATACCAAAAATATGGTAAAGTCTCAGAATAGAAAATCAATGTCCACAATTCAGTAGGCTTTGTATATACCAATAGCAGCCATGATGAGAAGCTAATTAAGGACACAAGCCCCTACATTGTAGCTTAAAAAAAATGAAATACCTAGGAAAATATCCAGCAAATTGGGGAAGGACTCTAGAAAGTAAATTAGCAAACCTCAGAAAAGGACATAATAAAATATGGAAGAACATACCATGATCATGGCTGGAAAGACTCAACACTATTAAAATGCCTATATCTCACAAAGCAATCTAAAATTCAATTCAATCGCCAATAAAATAACAGCATCACTTTTAAGAAATGGAAAAACAAATCGTCGGTTTGTATGGAACCAGGAAAAGAAACCCTATATATTTAGGGCAATTCTTATCAATAAAAACAAAACTGGAGGCATCAACCTGTGATAATTTGTTCTTGCTACAAGCCCATTTTCATAAAAAACAGCATGATATTCGCACAAAAATGGAATCATAGACTCCTGAAACTTAGGAGAAAACCATGAGATGAAAAAAAACACCTTTTTTTTTTTTTTTTTAAAGCATTTTAAGATTTTGGTTTATTTTTTATTTTTTTATTTTTAACTTTTTTATTAAATCATAACTGTTTACATTAATGCATTTCTGGAATACAATGTACTTATTTTACTTATAATTTGGAATGCTTATATCAAACTGCTAAACAAATTCTTCCTTTATTTAATTGTATTGTGTTAAGAAATTTATACTTTTCTCTTAATATATTTGCCATGTACAATTGTAATATTCAGCATAGGTCAGGTCCCATTGCTTTACCCACCTAATCTTTGATCAATCAAATAAGAATATACACTGGGTAAGGATTCCCTATTCAATAAATGGTTTGGGGAGAAGTGAATATCCAAATGTAAAAGTCTGAAACTGGACTCTCATCTTCCTCCACTCACAAAAGTTGATTAAAGATGGATGAAAAGACCTAAATCTAAGGCATGAAATAATAAAAATCCTCAAATAAAGCATAGGAAAAACCAGTGAGGTCATTGGCCTGGGGAAAGACTTTATATAGAAGACTCATGTGACAATGGTAACAACATCAAGAATAAACAAATGGTACTGAAGTAAACCGTTACACTCCTGTGCAACTCAGGTGACAACAACCAAAGCAAATAGACAACCTACACATTAGGAAGGGATTTTTGTGTACTTTGAATCAGAGAAAAGCTTGATAACTAGGACCTATAGAGAACTCAATTTAATTCACTATAATTAATTTGAAAAAAGCCAACTGAGAAAAGCCAACAATCCCTACCTTTCTCTAAAGCAAATAGGCAAATGGCTAGCAAGCATATGAATAAATGTGCATCATCCCTAATTATTAGAGAATTGCAATGAAAAGTACCCTGAGATATCACCCAAGTATAGAAATTTCCACTTCTATTCACTTCAGTATTTACACTCGAAAGGGAAGAAGATGTTTTTAAGTTCACATATTAGCAGTCTTCCACAAAGGATAAACGATCAACACGTTCTCCCCTTACCCATTTCACAGAATTTTAAGTACCTCAGCATTTGATATTTGACGTCATCATTCTTGCCTTTCTCTCAGGCCATGTCCCCTCTAGTGCAGATATAAAGCAGAGGTGTCCATCTCCTGTGCTTGGGGCAAGAGCCCATTTCCCATTAGCTTTACAGTTATGCCTTTTGACTTCATCTTCTGCTAGAGAATGGATCAGAAATCTCAGTTGAGATTTTCACGAAAACTAGGACCTATGCTTGAGAAATCCTGATTTCTACAAAGATGTCTATGAGTTAGGACACTGAATCCTTTCTTCTGTCCCCTTTGGGCTCTGAGAATGTATCCCAATGTCATGTCTTCTCATTTGCTACCAATTCTCCAAGTAGGATCTTATGCTGGTAAGTTAAGACCCTCCCTTATAGCCTGAGTTCCTGGCTTTCCAATGAGTATATATGTGAAGATGTAAGCATGACACCTGATATACAAAAATCAACACATTGTAATCCGCATATGCATTAATGTATTCATGATCTCTGTGCATATGATTTAATAAAAGAACATAGTCTCTTCCATTTTTGTTCTCTGAACTGGCACAGTGTGTGATTTGTTCCACATTTCTCCTTTAAAAGTGCTGTACACTTGGCTCACTGTGTGATTTGTCATTTTCAAAGTGCTCACTTTTTTGGTGTGATGATGATGATAAGTTTGTAATTAACTATTGTTTGAGCTTCTTACATCTTCTGAGTACTTTTGCCTCATTGAATAAATAGTTTATAAATAAAATTTTCCCATTTAACAGAGTATCTATTAACTCTTGATTTTGCTTGCTAGTTTTGTAGTTCAAAATATGTTTACTTTTGCTCTTGTGCTTTTAAAATAGTTAGTCTAAAATATATTTTTTCCAGTAATTTTATATATTGAGGTCTTACTAATGACTCTCTAATCTATTTTAATTTGATTTTGTGTATGAAGAGACTTGGTCCATTTTTATTATTCTGTGTATTGAAGATAGTGTCCTTTTCCCATGCACATTTTTGAGATGTTTGCCAAGTGTATTTGGGTGTAAATTTTTGTATTTATTTTTGGTATTTTTATTACTTTCTATCTATCTATTTTAAAACATCTTAGGCCAGTACTAAGCTACTTTAGTTATGTAACTTTATAGTATATTGTGCATTCAGCTAGATTTACATCTCTAACTTTATTATTTCATTAAGAAATTCTTTGACTGTTAGAGGTCTTCGGTGGTTTTAATAAAGATTATATAAGACTTTTTGTATCTTTGGATAAATTCTTGAGGATTCTCCATACTGCTTTGTAAAGAGACTGTGTTAGTTTGCAGTCTCATTAACAGTGGAAACATTTTCCCTTCTTTCCACATCTATATGTTAATGGTTTGAATTATCCATTAAAGAGGTATAGGCTGGCCATTTGGGTTAAATAGCACAAGCCATTCTTATGCTCTCCAAGAAACGCTTCTAACCTTGAAGGATAAAACAAGACTAAGAATATGGATGTCAGAAGAAAGGAGTAGGAAACCTATGTTTAGATATAATGAATTAAAAGATCTTAAAGTTAAGTAAGACAGAGATGGTCACTTTATTCTGTTCCAGGGAAATATAAAAATGAGGACAGATTAAATCTAAATATATATGCACTGAACTTAAATGGTTCTAAATTTATGATACATACCATGAATGTCATGAGCAATATAACATCCACTAAAACAATATTATATGTGGACTTTTATACCCCTCTGATAGAACTCTACATGTTTTCCAAAGAGAAAGTAAACAACCATATAGAAGACTTCAATGTGATCCTAGAACTAATTGAATGAATAGGCATATACAGAACACACTTACCAAAGCTAAGAAATATATGTTCTTCTCATTAGCCCATCAAGCAAACTCCAAAGTCAATCATAGCCTAGGATGAAAATCAAAGTTGAACAAAATATAAAGAATTAAAATTGTACCTTGTATCTTCTCAGACCACAGGCAATTAAGGTGGAATTCAATTCTAAAAAAAATCTTCATAGCCACACACAAAAAATGGAAATTACAAAACCTTATGATGAATAACAACTGGGTCAAGAGAGAGATAAAGGAGGAAATTGATAAATTCCTCAAACAGACAACAAGGAACCTGCACATTTCCAACATCTTTGAGATCCTGCAAAAGGAGTACTAAGTGGGAAATTTCAACACAGTAGATGCTTGCATTTGAAAAAAAGAAAGAGAGCATATCAAAAACCTAATCATCATGATAAATGGAAAAGGAAAAGCAATCGAATCCCAAACCTAGCAGAACAAAAAAAATAACCAAAGTTAAATCAGAAAAAATAAAGATGAAAACAAAAGAATCATTCAAAAAGTAATGAAAAAAGTTATTTTTTAAATACATTAACAAAATCAATAGTGCTTTGGCAATATCAAATGGAAAATTTAAAGTAAAATCTCTAATAACCTCACTAGAACAAAAAATGGTAAAAATAACCACAAATATCACAGAGATATAGAGATTGTCCCCAAATACTACAAGAAATTCTGTGTCCAGAATTTGACAATTTGAAGGAAATAAATCAATACTTAGAATCACAGCATCTCCCCAGACTTAGCCAGGATGAAATAGAGCTCTTGAACTATTTCAGACCCATATCAAGAGCTGTGCTTGAAGAAAAAATGACAAAACCTTCCAGAAAACTAGTTAAGGAACATGTGTCTTCACACCAGAATTCTATCAAACCTTCAAAGTAGAGCTGGTGTCTGTAATGTAGAATTTAACAACAAAACACCAACATTGGGGGGAAACTTAACCAAAAACTCCTACATTTTCTCTGAAGCAATGATCAGCCTGACACAAAAACAAAGGAAGATCCAACTATAAAGGAAAACTACAAACCGGCTTGATTAATGCACATAGATACAAAAATACACCACAAAATCTTAGCCTATGGAGTGCAACTATATATTAAAAATTATACATCACAATTAAGTAGGATGCATGCAAAGGATGTAAGCTGGTTTAAAGTGCACAAATCCATAAATGTAATTCACTCCATTAATAGGAGAAAAAAAAAACAAAACATGTTCCTCTTAATAGATCTAGAAAAAGCATTTAATGAAATTCTAAATCTTTTCCTAACAGGAACCCTTATGAATATAGGCAGCAAGTTTCTTAAACTGATTACATTTCTATGACAAATCCACAGATAACATCAGATTAAATAGAGTAAAACTGAAAACTTTTCTCCTTATAACTGAAAACAAACAGGGGAATTCTTATAGCCAATACAATCAAGGAAGAGAAGGCAATAAAGGGCATCCAAATGGATGCAGTAGAGGTGAAATGCTTGCTCTTTGCTGAAGATATGATCTTATCCTTAGAAAATCCCCAAAACACAAACACCAGATTCCAGAAGTGATCAAAATATACAGTTATATCTCAGAATATAAAATCAATGTCTATAAATTAGCTGCCTTTATATAAGCCACTAATAGTCAAAATGAGAAAGTAATCAAGAGTACAATTCCCTTCACAGTAAGTTCCAAGAAAAATAAAATACCTAGGAACATTGAAGTCCTTCACTTATTTTGTTAGTATATTCCTAGGTATTTTATTTTCTTTGAATCTACTTTGAATGATAAGAAAGGAAATAGCAGATGATGTTAAAAAATGGAAGAAAAGTCCATGCTCATGGCTAGGAAGCATAAAAATTATCATAATGTGTGTACTTTCCAGAGCAACCTATAGATTAAAGGCAATCTCCATTAAAATACCAACATCATACTTTGAAGATTTGGAAAAAGCAATTCTCCGTTTGTGTGGAACCAGAAAAAAACCTGAGTAGCCAAGGCAATTCTTAGCAATAAAATAAAGCCCAGGACAACAGCCCACCTGACTTGAGAGTTGCTACTAGGCCATAGCGATCAAAACAGCACATTCTATTCAACATGTGAGTATATACTTGTCATATTTTTCTGTCCATGAAAGAGAAAGCTAGAGTATTTCATACTGATGTATTTTTAAAATAGAGTCTTGAAAGGTATTTATAAGTTCATGCTTTGGCTCAGTCTTGATACTTGCTACTCTTTCTGAGATAATTTTCTTCCAAAACAAAGAGAGGTTCTCATTTTACACCCTCTTTTAAAAGAACACATTAATGTAATTACAAATGATAATTTTTGTGATAAAAATGATCAAGAATATAATGAAAAAACATAGAGAACCATGAAATATAAATCACTCATGCAAAACCAATCTGAAGGCTATGTGCCTTGGATGTATAAAAATATAGATAATTGACTCTCCCATTCAAATACTAACGAGGACCAACCCTGCTTAGCTTCTGATATTAGACATCATAATTTCAAGATCTGGAAAAAATAATTCCTCACTTTGTATGGAACAAAACAAAACTGCATGTAGCCAAGTCAATACTTAGGAATAAAAACAAAGCTGGGGGCATTAGCCTACCACACTTTAGGCAGTACTACAAAGTCTTAGTGATCAAAACAGCATGATATTGGCACAAAAATAGAGACATAGACATTTAGAATCAAATATACATCCTTGGGATGAAACAAACCACTACCTAATCTTTGATAAACCAACAAGAACATGTGCTGGGGGAACGAATCCCTATTCAATAAATGGTGCCTTATAACTGAATATTCATATGTAAAAGACAGAAACTGGACTCTCATCTTTCTCCAGTCACAGAAACTGATTGAAGATCAATAAAAGAACTTAATCTAAGGCATGAAACATTTAAAATCTTCAAAGAAAGTGTGGGGAAAACACTGGAAGCTATTGAACTGGGGAAAGACTTTATGGGGATCTACAGAGAATCCAAATCAATCCATGTGAAAATGCAACAATTTCATACATTAATGTTTAAGAGACATAAGTAGAACTTTCTCTAAACAAGATAGGCAAATGGCTAACAAGCATATGAATGAATGTATATCATTCCTAATTTTTGAAGACCTGCAAATCAAACTACCTTGAGGTATCACCTAACCATAGTGAGAATGGCCCACATCACAAAATCTCAAAACTGTCGATGCTGGTGGGGATGTGAAGAGAAGAGAACACTCTTACACTGGTGGTGGAGCTGCAAACTAATACAACCTTTATGGAAGATGGTCTGAAGAACCTTCACAGAACTCAAGCTATAGCTCCCTTTGGTCCTGCAATCCTATTATTTGGCATTTCCCTGGAAGAAAAAAAAAATCATTTTACCACAAGAACACTTGCACTAGACTGTATCACAGCTCAATTTACAATACTAAAATGTGGAAATGGCTTAAATGCCCACCATCCCAGGAATGGAGTAACAAGCTGTGGTATATGAACACCACAGAATACTATTCCACCAATAAATAAAGATGTAGACTTTGTTCAGTCTGTACTAACCTGGGTGGATGTGAAACACATTATTCTCAGTAAAGCCTCACCAGAATGGAGAAATAAAAATACTATGTACTCAATTCTGATGTGAGGACTATTAAGATCCTAGTTTTTAGCATGTGTGGGGGATGAGGAGAGCTGACAAAAGGAAAGAGGGGAGAGGTGAGATCAAGAGATGTGCAAAACTTTTTTGGGGTGGGACACAAATGTAAGAGGGTCCTTAGCTAACAACAAAAAAAATCAATGTAAGCTTGTTCTGTGTATCCTCAATAAATCACAAACAATAAATAAACAAACAAATAATAACAAATAAAAGAATTGACTCTTATTGGGTAAAATAAACATAACTTTAAGACACGAAACAATAAAAATTCCACAAGAAAGCATGGGAAAATTTTTAATGCCATTTGGCTGAAAAACAATTTAAGAATACACCATTGGTAATTGCACCAACATCAAATATAAATGAATGGGAAATGATAAACTAAAAATCTGCTGTATACATCTATGAAGATTTTTAGTTTATCTTTGAACAAAAATGTCTTAACACTCTTAACACTTGGATTAAGTAAATGAGGGGAAATTATGTTAATTAGTAGGATGTAAGCACTGAAATTAGTACAAATATTCAACACACTGAATCCACAAAGGCATAAAGGTATTCAAGATGTATGTATATATGACTTAATAGCCAACTCTCTTGCATAAGTTAGGGAACAATAATTGAAGCAAAAAATTCCTTCAGCATAAGAGAAGATATTTACACACCATGAATCTCAAAAAGCACTGGTAACTAGAATCTACAGAGAGTTTAAATTAATCAACCAAAAAAGAGCAAACAATTTTTGTATAAATGGTTAGGTGATGTGAGCAGAAACTATATGAATTAAGACAGACAAATTGACAGCAAACATATGAAAACATACTCTCCATCCCTAATCATTAGAGAAAGACAAGTTCATGACCACTCTGAGATTTCATCTAACTCTTTCAGAGGAGCCCACATCACAAAAGCCTGAATCTGAATCTGCAGATGTTGGCACTCATGGGGAGATAAGGGAAAACTTTCACACTGGTGGTGAAATTATAAACAAATATGGCCTCTATGAAAAAAAAATGTATGAAGAATCCTCAAAGAGCTAAAAATAGACCTTCTAGTTCTACAGTAGTGTCCTAAAATTTGACCATTCAGCAATTAGGAGTCAAGGAGAGGAAAGAGAGGAGTCATTCCAATCAAATTAAGGAAGTCTAGAGTAGCAGTTCTTTTTTAATTATTTAAAAAAATCTTTCAAGGGAGAATTCTAGGAGGATGGCTGACTAGTAACAAGTTTTGGTAGAGGCATCAAGAGAAAAAGTCCAAAAAGCTTCATGTACCATCAAGAGTGGAGGAGAGGGAGGATGTGTGGGAGGATGGTAATCAGTGGGACCACATCTACCTTGAATCTTAGAAGGGTACATGTGAAATGTAGTAAGTTTAGACTATAAATGTGTGAACACAATAACTAAGGAAATGCGGTGAAAATATGTTGACAAGTTTATTGTTAGTATTTCAAATTGTGTAGAAAACAAGCACCTTGTACCAGATCTTTGAATTATTGTACACAGCTATGATTAAATTTAAAAAAAAAAAAAGGAATAACATGCTAACTCACACAGAAAGCACATCTGGTAGAACAATAGGAGCTGGAGTGGTTAGATAAAGGTCACTAAATATGGCCAAAGATAACTGGTAAACCCCAAGGCACCACAGAGACCGAGGCCATTACTGACATATACTTCCCATTGATGTTATCAATGCCTGTCTATGATTGTCTGTATTGCTAACATCCAAGTGTCAGAAGGCAGACACCAGAATCACTAAGTGTTCGAGTTAGCTAGCTCTGGTGTTTAAATTGTGCCTGAAGTGTAGGAAGGAAGGAAAGAGAGAAGAAGAGGAAAAATAAGAAGAGAGATAAAGAGAGAGTAAGAGAGAAAGTGGAAGAAAGGAAAAAAGAAAGAAAATATGTTCATTCCAGATCCTTTAGAGGTTTATTAAGAGTCATGTTTGTCTGTTCACCTGAATGTGTGCTGTCTGTGGAGAAAAAAAAACTAAGTGACATACAAAGATAAACCTGAAGAATAAGTTATTAAGAAAACAGAAACATAAACAAAAACATTTCTGTGTAGTAGCAACAAGCAAGGAAGGTGACATGAAAGGTATACAGAAGAAAACTAGAGGAGGAATATGGCAGTGGTACTTTACTGTGGCTTGGGGAGGAAGTATATTGGCCTGTTGCAGAACCCTAGCACAGAGGCAGTCCTCAAACAAAAGGTTTTCGCAGAAAGCCTGGGGCTGCCCTTTAAATTCTTCCAGGGTCTAGAGTGGTCCATCTAGACACCTAACTGCCACTGAAGCCATAAAGCATAGTCTTAATGTCTGTATCTTGACTATGTCAGGGTTTCTGCAGAGGCAGGGTTGGTGTACCACAGTAGTCCACCAAACCTGCCTCTGCAGAAACCCTGACATAGTCAAGATACATACAAACATAAGGGAGGGTGAAAGCCTTCCTAAATTAGAATCCCAGAATCCATGGGAATAGATGTCAAACATTTCAAATGTTTAAAAATATGAGGAACAACCCCATCTCCACAAAAACAAAAAACAAAAATGGATAAATCTACCCAAGCATGGTGGCACAGGCCTATAGTCACAGCTACACAGGAAGCTGAGGCATGACATTGTATTCACCCTAACTAGACTTGGGGTAGGGGGACTTACAGTGAGTTAGGATGACACCAACACACAGAAGGAGGCCTGCATTATAAACAACGACAACAAAAAAAAAGGGGGGGGGGATTGACCTTGGTTTAACATAGTCAATTAGAGGCCACCAGTTTGTATGGCACTCTTACCCCAGGCTCACTATCTTCATTAAGAAGCCAAACTTGCTTTTACTATCACCTTTATTTAAAGAGAAATACATTTGTTTTGAAAACAACCATCATTTGCATGACATCCCTACATTCAAAGTACTTCATGGGACAAGACAAATCAATAGATGTCACATGAAAACCAGACTGTTCTCAACCTTCACCTCTATTTCACTGATGCTCAAGACAAACAGATATAGGCAGAGCTGAAAGGACCACACTCTTTCTTCCCTCACAATTTCAGATCTGTTCACCTTGAGGGAATTAGACTGCATTTTAAGTTTTCTATTCCCTTTGAAATGGCCTCTATAATGATATAGAGTACTATTAAAATGTGTCCCAACGGGCAGAGGCCACTACGAGTGGCTCATCTATGATTCAGAACCCCTCCTGCTACACAATATATGGTTCCCTGGAGTTTTTTTTTTTTTCCTTCTCCTTCCTTCTTTTTTTCTTTTCTTCATTCCTTCCTTCCATCCTTTTTCCTTCCTATTTCCCTTCCTACTTCTTCTCCCTTTCTTCCTTTTTTCTTCTATTTTGGTAATACAAACAGGAGGGACACCTTAGAAATGCAGATCACATTACCTACACCAAAGGTTTGAAGAACACACATATTTCAGTCTAAATGAACTTTAGATCACAGTAACACCTTTATGACTGGTTTTCTAAAATGGTCAAATTAAAATGAAGACCCATTTCAAATGTTCTTTTAACTTCTTATTTTATATAGCTGTTCCACAGAGTGCAAATCCATCCATAGTCTGAATAAAATTCTAATCACAGGGGTGGGGAGAGACAATAGGAGAGGAGAAAGATCCCAGATATTTACCCCTTAGAGTTCAGGAGAGATTAGAACCAAGGCATTTTTATAACTCATTCTCCTGTAAATGGAAAAGGGTAAGAAATAAAGCTAAAACAATAAAGTGTGAACTGAAGTCATTTCTCGAATGGAAATTGATGGGAGAGGTAAGAAGAGATTTTTGTCCAGATTATGATCTACACTACTTTAGAAATTCTTATTTCATCATCTTAGTGTGCACTATTTTCATGTAAACTTACATGAATCTACATAGACCTGCCATTAAAACAGAACTCAATCTTTGTAAACAAACATCAGGGACTGGCTGGAGACACTTGGCCATGTCTTTGTGGTTTTGGTACTGTTTTGTTGTCTTTGGCATTTTAGGGGGATGAGAGTTTGTATGTAAAATCATAGAATCAATACAGAGGAATCCTAACTGGGTTTTCCTTGAAAACGCAGGGCATTTCCAAGGATGAAAAACAGCTTAAAGGTCATATGAGAGTTTAAGTTAATTCTTCATTGAGTTGAAGTTATTATCTTTCTTTCCATTATTATTGTCCTCTCCTTATTTAAAAATAACAATGGGTACCTATACTAGTATAACAGTAATTATATAACATTGTTTGCATTTATTAGGTAAATTCCAAATTGTAGTTAAGCCTTAATCTGAGAGGTGGGCAATCTGCCCCTTGTGTCCATTAGCAGAGAGCCTCACAAACAATCTCCTCTTCTCCATTACACTTTACTCCACCTTGAATTGGAAATTGGCCTCATGTGTTAGAATGAAAGTCACAACTTAATGAATATCTTTGTATTTTTATTTCAGTTTTTTCTTGTTTGTTTTTGTGATATAAAATTTATTCTTGTAATATTTTCTGGTGGAAAAGATGATAGGTAGATTTTACTACATGATACAACAGAAAGTCATATCCAAAACAAAGGTATATCTGGCTCAGACCAGCTGTGGCATGATTCCAAACAAATATTAGACAAGAGTGCTTCATTGAGGAAAACCTGAAGGTTAATAATTTAAAGTTTCAAGAGGAAGGATGATCCAATTTAAAACACTAAGAAATAGGACCCTCAATGAAAAAGGAAGTCAACTTACCAAATGCACCAAAACTGTTGTAGGGCAAACAAGAGGTAAATTTGCATTTGTGAGTCCAGCCCTCTGGCAGCTTGCATAGCAGGAACCCCAGACCTCTCCACCATTCATTGGGTTCTGGGCAGGTGGTTTGGTTGAGCGGTGAACTGCTTTCCTCAATTCCACACCCTGTGCTAGAGAGGAGCAGTGAGGGTCCTGGGGTATCATATTAATTGTGATGGCAGCTGCTCATACTTCTGGCAACAGTGCTGCTCTCAACAAGGCCCTCCACCATTGCTCAGGTGAACCCGCTCGCATAGACCAACTGGAGCAGCAGTGCTACATCTTGCATATTTTTAGAACATATATACCCCTTATATTTTTCAGTTATGAGTCATGTTAATGAAATTCATCCCTATATAAAAGTTATGACTTTAGGAAGGAGCGTATTTACAATAGTTTGTTGACACATACAACTGGCTGCTTAAATAGCTTTGCCCATGTACTACTGCCACTATGTGGGGATGTGGAAAGAACTATCTCTTTTAGCATCAATCTCTGTTGAAATGGATACATCTATGCACAGGCCTGAGGGTTCAACATTGCTGTGGGGAGCAATATACTTCCTGCTAAAATCCTACATCACCAGATTAAAATGTGACAAACACAGGAGCATGATGCAACAAAGAATACAAATGAATTATAAGCTTTCAGCACTTACAACAATCCTCAGGTCTATCCCCTGTGGCACAAAAGATGACTACATAGTGACCTCTCTTTTTCATTATCTAGGTGAGTTTTCAACAAAAGAAAATAGATACACAATAAATTTTTCTGCCATGGCCTGAGAAAAGAGATTCCAAATGAGAAGAAATAAGAAAGAATAAAACAAAAACAAAAAAACTACTACCTAGCAAAATGAAAATACAAACTAGTTCAACATCACCATGTGATCACAACAGATCTACTACAAAAGGAAATTGTTGAAATGTCAAAAGTCTAATTTAGATTGTGGATGACAGATAAGATGAATGTGATTATATAGAAAGTCAAAAATGCACACACAAATACAAAAGAAATTTATAGTATGAAATTAAGACAGTATCCTAACAATGACACCTTTTTATGGTATAAGATAACTACCTCCAGAAAATATATATGTCAACACATTTATTCAAAATTTAACAAAAGGCATAGTAGTTTACATTAATAGATAATATAGAACACCAAATCTATTTCCTTTTAAGCCCAAAAAGCCTATGAATAAGAGAAGGCACAAAATAAGTATGTAGAAACTAAGTAATTAAAAGTTGCATGTATATGAAGTTTGGGATGAAATATTGTTTCACAAACACATACATATTACCTCTACATTTATATTATTTATTACACTGTTGCTATTTTCCAATATTTGCATGTTTTTCATGGAAGAACAGCTTTTAAAAATGTAATTTTAAGTAAACAATACTTTCAAGTATATAGGTATATCAAATGAAATATTTCTTTGATTGGTATGACTATGAAAATGTTTTAATATGTGTTTAAGTAGAGAATATTTATGTAAAATCAACAAACATATTTTATGAAATTGAGTTATGCTCCATTTTAATCATAAATGATTATAGATAAATGCTAATTAAAGATACGTTTTATGCAAATTTTATTTTATTTTATTTTATTTTATTTTGCATAACAGTTCATATTAGTGCAATCATCGGGTACAATGTGCTGGGTTCATATACAGTCTGAAATGTTTTCATCCAGCTATTTGATATAATTTTCATGGGATTTTCTCATCTATTGTATGAAAATATTTATGTTCTGCATTTAGTAGGTTTCAACTGTACACTTTTAAGAAGCACCATAAGTGTGATCCCACCATTTACCTGCTCTCCATGCTCCCTACCACTTTCCTCCCCTCCCTTACTGCTTTCACCATAGTCTTGTGCTTTAATTGGGTTATAGCGTTCATATGAAAGCTATAAATTAGCGTTGTAGTAGGGCTGAATACTATGGATACTTTTTCTTCCATTCTTGATATACTTGCTAAGAATAATGTGTTCCAGCTCCACCCATGTAAACATGAAAGAGGTAAAGTCTCCATCTTTCTTTAAGGCTGCAAAATCTTCCATGGTATACATGTACCACAATTTTTCAATCCATTCACGGATCTATGGGCACTTGGGCTTCTTCCATGAATTAGCAAGGATGAATTGGGCTGCAATAAACATTCAGGTACAGATATCTTTCTCATAATGTAAGTTTTGGTCTTCTGGATATATACCAAGTAAAGGAATAATAGAATAAAAATGCAGGTCTATTTTTAGATCTCTGCCTATTCTCCAAACATCTTTCCAAAAGGAATGCATTAGTTTGCATCCCCATGAGCAACGTAGAAGTGTGCTCTTTTCTCCACATCCATGTCAACATCTCTGGTTTTGAAATTTTGTTATGTTGATTGATCTTATTGCAGTTAGATGATATCTCAAGGTAGTTTTGATCTGCATTTGTCTGATGATGAAGGATAATGAGCATTTTTTTATGTGTCTGAAGGCCATGCACCTGTCTTCTTTAGAGAAGTTTCTCTTGAAACTTTTTGCCCATCTTGAGATGGAGTCAGTTGTTCTTTTCTTGCTAATGGGTTTGAGTTCTCTGTGGATTCTGGTTATTAAATCTTTGTTGGAAGCATAACTTGCAAATATTATCTCCCATTCTGAGGGCTGTCTGCTTGCTATACTTACTGTGTTCTTGGCTATACAGAAGATTTTTAGCTTTATCATGTCCAGGAGTGTATTTTTGATGTTGCTTCAATTGCCTGGGGCATCCTCCTCATAAATTATTCACCCAAGCCTATTGTTTCAATAGTTTTCCATGCACTTTCTTCTGGTATTTTCATAGTTTCATGTCTTAAGTTTAAATTTTTAATCCAGTGTGAGTCTATCTTCATTAGAGTTCAAAGGTGTGGTTTCATTTTCAGTCTTTTACAGGTTGCCAGTGAATTCTCCCAGCACCATTTGTTAAATAAGGAGTCTTTTCCCACTGCATGTTTTTAATTGGCTTGTCAAGTTCAAATAGCAGTAAGTAGCTGGGTTCTGGTCTTGGTTCTCTTCTGTTTCAAAAATCTACCTCTCTGTTTTTGTGAAAGTACCATGCTGTTTTGATCACTATTGATTTATACTACAGTCTTAGGACTCATAGCATGATTCCTCATGTTTTGTTTTTATTTCTGAGTAATGTCTTGGCTATTTTAGTTTTTTTTTCTGATTCCATATAAAACTATGTATTATTTTTTCAAGATCTTTAAAATATTACAATTAAGCTTTAATAGGAATTGCATTAAGATTGGATATTGCTTTGGGTAATGTGGACATTTTATCAATGTTCATTCTTGCCAACAATGAACATGGTATGTTTTTTCATTTGTTGACATGATCCGTGATTTCTTTTCTTAGAGTTTCATAGTTCTCTTTACAGAGTTCTTTCACATCCATTGTTAGGTAGACTCCCAAATATTTCATCTTCTTTGGCACTACTGTGAAAGGAATAGAGTCTTTGACTGTTTTTTCGGATTGGTGATTGTAGGTGTATATAAAGGCTGCAGATTTATGAGAGTTGACTTTGAAGCTTGAGACACTGCTATATTCCTTGATCACTTCTAAAAGTTTTATGATAGAGTCCTTGGTGTTTTCCAGATATACAATCACCTCGTCTGCAAAAAGTGAAAGTTTAATCTCTTCTGACCGTATGTGGATAACCTTGATTGCCCTTTCTTCCTTAATTGCAATGGCTGAAACTTCCTTTACAATGTTTAAAAACAATGGAGACAATCATCAACCTTACCTGGTTCCTGATGTAAGTGGGAATTGTTTCAATTTAACTTCATTCAGTATGGTATTTGCTGTGAGTTTGGTGTAGATGGCCTCTATCAGTTTAAGAAATGTCTCTTCAATACCAATTTTCTGAAGTGTTCTGATCATGAAGAAATGTTGGATATTATCAGAAGCTTTTTCTGTATCATTTTAGAGATTCATATGGCCTTTATTTTTTAATTCGTTTATGTGATGGATAACATTTATAGATTTATGTATATTGAACCAGCCTTCACATTTTTTGGGATAAAGCTCACTTGGTTGTGGTGTATAATTTGTTTGATTTGTTGCTTGATTCTATTTGCTAGGATCTTATTGAACATTTTTACATCAATATTCATTAGTGATATTGGTCTATAATTTTCTTTTCTTGTTGGGACTTTTCCTGGTTTTGGGATCAAGGTGATGTTTGACTCAGAGTATGTGTTGGGTATCCTTCTTTCTTTTTCTATATTTTGGAAATGGTTGAGTAATACAGGTACTAGTTCTTCTTTAAAGATTTGGTAGAATTCTGATGTGAAACTATCTGGTCCAGGGTTTTTCTTTTTAGGGACATTTTGTATAGTTGATGATATTTCAAAACTTCATATTGGCCTCTTCAACATTTCACACTTCATTCTGGCTAAGTCTTAGAAGGTGGCGTGCTTCCAGATTTTCATATTTCTGAGAGTAAATTTTCTTATAATATTTGTTGAGGATTTTTTGAATTTCTGAGGTGTCTTGTTCTTTCATCTTTACTCTTCCTCATTGATGAGATTAGAGATTTTAATCTTTTTTTCCTGGTTAGATTAGTCAAAGGTTTATCTATTTTATTGACCTTTTCAAAAAACCAAGTTTGCAATTTATTGATCTGTGGTATATAGTTCTTTCATTTTCAGTTTGACTTAATTCTGCTCTAAGTTTGGTTATTTCTTACTTCTGCTGTGTTTGGAATTGGAATGTTCTTCCTTTTCCAGTTATTGAAGATGTCCTATTAAGTTGTTGACTTTTCTCTTTATGTTCTCTTGAGGAAGGCATGTAGTGCTATTAATTTAACTCTAAGGATTGCCTTGAAGTATCCCAGAAGTTCAGATAATTCTTGTCTTTATTGTCATTTTGTTCCAAATATTTGGAAATTTCCTACTTAATTTTGTCAATGAACCATGTGTCTTTCAGCATGAGGTTGTTTAGCATCCATGTTTTTGTTTGAGTATGCATATTCTTATTGTTATTGAGTTCAAAGTTTATTCCATGATGGTCTGAGAAGACGCCAGAAACAATTTTATTTTTTTTTTTTTAATTTGCTGAGGTTAGACTTGTGACCTAAGATTTGATCGTTTTTGGAGTATGATCTGTGGGCTGACAAGAAGATGTATTCAGTTTTGTTGGGATGAAATGTTCTGTAGATGTCTGTTAAATCCAAATGTTGGATGGTTAAGTTTAAATCTAACATTTCTTTGCTTATCTCCTTTTCTGGAGAAGCTGTAAAACACTGCTAAATGAGTGTTAAAATCTCTGACTACTATTGAGTAGGAGGAAATCACGTTGCTCATGTCTATAACAGTTTCTCTTATATATTGAGGTGCATTCTGGTTGGGTGCATTAATATTAATTGAAATTTCATCATTTTGAATATTAAGTTGAACAAATATAAAATGTCCATCCTTATCTTTACTTACTTTTGTTGGTTTAAAGCCTATTGTATCTGTGAATATGATTGCAACACCTGCTTTTTTCTGCTTTCCATTTGCCTGAAATATATATGACCATCCCTTCACCTTGAGTCTATATTTATCTTTTAAGGTAAGATGAGCATCTTGTATGCAGAAGATATCTGGTCTAAGTTTTTGTATCCAGTCAGCCCATCTGTGCCTCTTTAGAGGTCAATTTAAACCATTCACATTAATTGAAAATAATGATGAGCCTTTGAAAGTCCAGTGGGTTTTTTTTATTTCTTCACCATTGTGGAGGTTGGAGTTTGATCGAAAGTTTCTGTGTGAGTTTACTTTTGTGGTGGAGGATTACGTTGTTCATTATAGAGGATAGGTCTGAGAATATCCTTGAGAGTTAGTTTAGCTGTTTCAAATTTCTTCACATGTGGACGTTACTAACGTGTTTAATTTCTCTATCATAAATGAAACTAAGTTTACCTGGATATATTATCCTGAGTTGCAAGCTATTTTGTTTTAGGAGGTTAAATTTTTTTTTTATAATTTTATTGAATCATAATTCTGTACATTGGTGCAATCATAGGGCATGATTCATATACATTCAGAAATGTTTTGATCGTACTGTTACAGATAGCCTTCATGGCATTTTCTTGATCACTATATAAAG
>CAUYON010055157.1:0-26484 GCA_963573935.1 Arctocebus calabarensis
AACCATCAGGGCTAGTCAGATCCAACAAAGTGCTTTGAATATTGCAAGTTGATAAAGTAAAATCATAAAAATGTTATATTTCCTAGATGATTTAAAAAATAACAAGTAGTTTTCTTTTCTGTTTCCAGTAATGTCAAGCAAGATTATTCTGAACAAAAAGGTACTTGGTAGAGGAAAAAATGACTCTTACCTAGAGAAAATTGGCCTGAACTAAGGCTTTAAATTATATAAATATATAAATGCAATGTCTGCCACACAATAAAAAATGATGAGGTACACAGGAAAAAAAGATATGCAATACACTTATTAAAAAGGAAATGTAAATAAACAGATAATTAATAGAAAAAGAAATATCAATGATTCTTAATCATAAGCAAAAATGCTCAACTTGAAAGGCAAAAACACAAAAATGCATTATTTTTCACCTATTAAAATAAAAAAATACTATAAATTTTTAAACATCGTGTTGAAAAGGATTTACAGAAATAGTCATTCGAGATTTGTTAGACATGATGTAAACCAAAGGTCAGTTAGTCACCATATATCAAAATACCTCTCCTAAATACCTCTTCTTTTAATCCTAGAGATATATTCACTGTTATGGACACTGATATTTATTATAACATTGTTTATGTTGATACAATATTGGAAAAAAATCTAAATGTCTATCGATGGTGCATAGAGTCTTATTAAACAAATGAAAAGATTCTGCCTTTTAATGAAATGAGATATAGCCATTAGAAAAAAGACAACATAGGTTGGGTGGATGGTTCACACTTGTAATACTAGCACTCTGGGAGGCCAAGGAGGGAGGATTGCCTGAGCTCAGGTTTTTGAGACCAGCCTAAGCCAGAGCAAGACCCTATCTCTACTACAAATAGAAAAATTAGCTGGATGCTGTGACAGGCACTTATAGTCCCAGCCACTGGGGAGGCTGAAGCAGGAGGATCAGTTGAACCCAAGAGTTTGAGGTTCATGTGCTTTAGGCTGAGGTCATGGTACTCTAGCCCAGGTAACAGAGTAAGACTCAAAAAAACAAACAAACAAACAAAAAAAAAAAACAAGAAGAAAGAAAACAAAAGGAAAAAGAAAAGAAAAAGACAATATAAATGGAAAGTAGGAAATAAAATAAATAAAATGTACAATTAACGTAGATGTAAAAGGAAACCATATATTAATGTTGTCAGACATCGATTGTAAATAACTATGTAAACAACACTAAAAGAAATATAAAGAAAAACAAATAAGAATTGTAGCACAGAATTGGAAACAAATGCCAAATAGCCTAGATTTTAAATATAAAAACCTACATTGAACTCTAGTAGGGGTATAAAGGCAGATTAAATACAAATGAAGTACAAATGATCAAATGGGAAGATAAATCAGAAGAAAATATCTAAAGTGAAGCATTACAGAATAGAAAGCTGAATAAGAGAGAAGAAAGTCTAAGAAACAAACAAACAAACAAAAAGAAATATCTGATATACATATAAATACAGTGCCCTAAAAACAGGAGAGACTATTAAAAAGCAATTTGTAAAGCAATAGGGCAAGGCTAATACAGAATTGATGAAAATTATATGACTTTAAAATGCCAATTTGAATTAATGACTATTCGCAATTAAGGTATAAAGCAACAGGTTACAGTAAAGAGAATTAAACATGGTAAATTTTTATGGTTTCAGAGACCTTTGGTCAAATTCTTTAAGGCCCTAATTATACTGTGGAATTCCTCCTACTTACCCTTTGTTTTGGAAAGAAAAATGCATTAATACATTATGGCTATCAAATGATACCGAGATTTGTGCATTGATTCTCAAAGCATAAGTCATATAATGCAATAGAGGAAGAAAGTATCCCGTTTGCAGAACCCTGGTGAGTATTCTTTATTGAGAAATTTTATGATTGATTATGTTTAACATTTCAGGTGAGGAAATAGGAAGTGAACTGCCCAAACCAAAATAAGCTGAAAGACTTGTGGTTGGGTGACACCAAAATTCACCGGTTTTTGCCCAATAATTATTGTAGGGGTGAAATGGTGTGAATCCTTTCCTTATCCATTAGAAGGCTCAAGGTTGGCACACCTATTATAAAACACAAGTTAGCAAAAGAAAAACAGACCAAAGTTATTCAATCAAAGTTTTACGTGACATGGGAGACTGAGAAATGAACACCCACTGACCCAACCACCTAGAAATGTGATTTATACAAAATATCTGATCTGATCTAATATATAAGGAGGAAGCCCAGGGGGCCTATCTGTGTTCAGATTCCCCTCTTTATTGCATTTCTTCTCCCCATGTATGGGACAGAAACTCTGTGGAATGAAGGGGCTTATGATCAACTCTCAGACAAGGTAGGTCAAGTAATTTCTCTATGGCCAGCTCTCAAACTGAAAGGAATGGAAAATCAGAGTTGCCTCCTTTCATCTGAAGCCCTTCCAAACTCCTCCAATACAGTACTTTGGGGTCGCGTTTTCTGAGTCCTGATACTGTAATAAAAGGCTCAGTACAGGTTTTGTGCTGGGAAGGTATCTTTCTATTTTCTTTTCTTTTTTTTTTTTTTTTGAGACAGAGTCTCATTTTAGCTTTGGTAGAGTGCTGTAGCGTTACAGCTCACTGCAACCTCAAACTCTTGGGTTTAAGCGATTCTCTTGCCTTAGCCTCCCAAGCAGCTGGGACTACAGGTGCCTACGACAATGCCCAGTTATTTTTGTTGTTGTTGTTGTTGTAGTTATTGTTGTTTAGCAGGCTCAGGCTGGGTTCGAACCCGCCATCCCTGGTGTATGCGGCCAGCACTTTAACCACTGAGCTACAGGCACTTAGCCATGTGAAGGTGTCTTTCATTCAGGTTCTCAGAGCTGTCTCATAAATTGTGGCCAGACCCTTCTGTGTCCACTGTATGATAAAAGCTGAAGAGTAGAAGAATTCACATACATTTATAGCAATGCTACAGCAGAAAGCTGGAAAGAATGTAGATAATATGTGAATATTGACAGAAAATATCGAGTGAGTAAAATTCCCTTGCAATTTTCTATACCTAGTTGTTCTGAGACTATTGTCTCTTGGCATTAAAAGGAATCCAAGAAGGCATGACCCAGAAAAAGAAGTTGTACCTATTTCTAGCAAGTCAAATATACCACATTTGCAAAGGCTTTATATATCAGGTATATACCTATACAGCACACATTTAAATTGTTATTAGTATTGCTTCTTAAGTTTGAAACACCTTCTGGGAGGTGTTTATTGTTGTGCAGGTTATAAAATATTTTAAGTATTACTACTGAGAGGGTAATTAAATTTTTGTTTTGTTCTGGTGTTTGAATTCGGATCAAGGCTGGGTGTAGTGGCTTATGAATGAAATCCTAGCACTCTGAGAAGTGAGAGGATCCCTTCAACTTAGGAGTTTAAGACCAGCCTAAGCAAGAGAGAGAGCCCATTTCTACCAAAAATAGAAAAATTAGCTGGACATTGTAGGGGGCACCTGTAGTCTCAGCCACTCAGGAGGCTGAAGCAGAAAGATTGCTTGAACCCAGGAGTTTGAGGTTGGTGAGCTATGACACCATAACACTCTAGCCTGAGACAACAGACTCGGTATCAAAACAAACAAACAAACAAAAAAAAAAACCCCAATTTGGATCAACTGTGCTTCTTTTTTTTTTTTTTTTTTTTAATTGAATCATAGCTGTGTTCATTAGTTCAACCATGGGGTACAGTGTGGGGGCTTCACATGCAATCTGAGATATTTTATCAACCTGATTGACATAACATCCATGATATTTTCTCGTTTACTATGTGAAAACATTTTTGATCCGTATTTAGAAGTTTTCTCCTGACCCTTCGAATATGTACCACACATGGATTGTTTTAATGATAAAGATCATCTAATCTCATTTTATGGAGTGGATTTCAAAAAGAAAGGAGATAAGATTGTGTAACCAGGTAGCAGATTTTTGAAAGTATGAAGTGATTTGTGAATTACAGCTCTAATGAATGGTATAGACGGTTGCTTGATTCAAATACCAGCACTTACACTTAATGCATATCAGCTTACCTTCTCTGTGCTTCATTTTTCTCATCTATATAGTTAGAGATAATATTTTTTTTCTCAAAAGATTAGGATTGTGAGGATTAGATGGAATACTTCACATAAAGTTTTGTAGACACACCTGGCACATAGTGGGTACTTAACAGCAGCTGCTATTGCTATTGTGATGCTGGCTTGTGGTGAGGCAGTGATGAAATGATGGGACTGTAAAGAAGGAGAAAGTAAGAAAATAATTTTAAAGGAAGAATTGAAAATACGGTAAAATATGGAACTGAAGAGTTTTTAGCCCTAGATAATAGATATCCCTAATATTCAGCTTTATTCCAGAAATTTGTTTGATCTATGAGTGAAATTACAAGTTTTCTTACATAAAATATTACTAGTGAATCTTATTTTTATATTGTTAATATAAGAGTTTAAATGCCTAGTTTTTATTTACAGTTCTTTGAAATAACATTCACTAAATACCTGTTTTTAAACTGTTCTTTGGAAGATAGAACAGGTTATTCCATCCTGAGTATTATTATGTAAATTGGACTTTTGAAAATAAACAGACTAGTAGTAGACTTTGGTTGAAATGAAGGTAAAGACCTGGTCTCCAGGAAAAGAATTGTGAACAAAAAAAAATGGTATTAGAACCTATACATTTCATATCACTAGTACCCCATGGGCTACCTTTATTCCTCATTTGGCACATTTCCATTTGTGACAACTTGAGACCTATCTCAGACTTGAGTAGATTGGAAGAGTAAAATCTAAGTTTTATTTGTTATTGCGTGTTATGAAAATTTTTTTCTCCCTTCTGTGGTCTAAACTCTAGAATTCTTATAACTCACGTTGGCTATGTGACTTTTACAGGCAAAATAAATTTTTGTAATACTAATAACTAGGGCTTTGGTCCAAATTTCTTCATAGATTTTGTAACTGGTAAAGTGAATACCATAAAATGTAAGGATATTTAGGCTTTCTTTTGGCATAAATTTTTCTCATTCCATACCCTCTCAATCTCTGGCTTTGATTTAGGATTGAGTGCTGAGGGAGGAGATTAAAATAAGAGAAGAGATCATATAAGCCTGAGTAAGTCTTAAGCCCATCCTTTGATGAGCAAGAAAAGAGACTCTAAGTAACATGAAGCCTTCCCCAAAAGGGACATACAGAAATTGAGATGTTTTTTAAATAAAAAGGGGAGCTAGTACTTATTGTACTGGAATAACAGGCATAAACCAAGGACTATCCACAAACCATGGGCATCCTAAGAGACACTACGGGGAAGCAAATTCATTTATCTTCTTCAGCTCTTTCACTAGAAGCTCTGCCAGGCAGTGCTGCAGAGCCTGTCTCAGCTCTGGATTGATGTGAGAGCAGATGAAAGCCAGGGACTTTCTCTACCAGGGCAGTGTTTTTCAAAGCATTTTCAGTAGATCATCTTTATCAGAATCATTTGAGGTGCTTGCTCAAAGTCCAAAATCTTTGATGGGACATAAAGATATATATTTTTAAACTTGAAGACCAAGATAAGTGTTGTAGCCAATTCTAAAGTTTCAATGTACATACAGGTTAGGATCCCAGAGGTTATTCATAATTCCATTTGTTCAGGTCAAACTGATGGGAATTCTCTAGCTCATATTTTGAGGCCAGCATGAATGAGGACACCAAAAATGTTAAAAGAAATCATAGGTCTATTTTACTTAAGAATATACATGTAAAAATTCTCAGCCAAGTAGTAACAAATCAAATTTAATTGTGTATATAAAAAAATAATGCCTGTGTTCAACTGATTTATCCAGGTATGCTAGGAGAGTTTCACATTAGAAAATCCATGCATATAACTATACACATTAACAGTTTAAAAGACAATAACTTCAGTAGATAATTTGGTAAAATTTAATACCTATTTATGATTTTTTTTAAGGATTAGTAATTTAGGAACAAAAGGGAACCTTCTTTATTAAAAAAAAAAGAAAAAAAAACTAGGACAAACTTTATTCTGAATAGTCGAATGTCAGAAACTTTTCCCTTTAAAATTAGAGACTGAACTCTTGGCTGGTCTGCCTGAGACCTCTTGAGTGACAACCCCAGTACACCATGAAACACCATTTTTCACCCCCAACAAAGTGAAAAAACTCATCATAAACTAAGAAAAACTTGCCAAGCTTCAGACACAGTTGTCTATTGCTCAAAAGAACTGTCCTCAGATAATATAACAAATATTACCTGTTTCAACAGATAATAATTTTTAGTTCTTCTTAAATTAGGAATAGGCAATATCTCTGATACTAATAAGGTAAGTATATTTGCAAACTGGGGACTAGTAATCTACTTTTATAGTCCTAATAATCAGATATCTTCGGCAGCAAATACTTTCACCTTTACCAGCCATGCTGAGACAAAGAATCTGACAGAAATGCCACCCAGCATCTTAAAACAATTTGGTGTCAAAACAATTTGAGGATTCTGGCAGAAGCTGGATGGAAAACTACCACTGATGTTGTTCAGAATTTTGATGAGGCTTCTAGCAATGAGGCCCAATGAATTGATTTAACTTCTAAAAAATAATAAAATTTCAAGAATTTTGATTAGTTTTAAAATTTTTAATTAGGATACAATGAAATGTAGATCTTAAATTCCAAGGCCTTTGGACACTGCTACTTTTAACTTTTGCTTATATACAAAAGTTTTCTTATATACAAAGTTTTGCTTATATACATATTTGCTTGTAATTAATTAAGCCAAAGAAGCCAGGAAGTAAGGCTTAAAATAAAGCCTTCATGTAGTGAAAGAAAAAAAATAAGGAGCTAGAGGAGGATGTTCCCTAGAACCGCTTCTATTCAGTATTTCCTTAAAGGTTCCATAAGCACAATACATCAACAAAAAAACAATTATAGAAGGAAATAATTTATGAAAAGAAGAAAATAAAACTTATTTGTAAATCACAGCTATGATTTAATAATAAAAATAAAAAACAAAAAATAAAAAATAAACTTATTTGCAAATCAGAGTTTTTACATGGAAAACTCTCCCAAACAACAAATAATAGAGTTTAGCAAGGTCTTTAAAAATAAGGTCAGTATACAAAACTCAACTTCGTTTCTATATGTCATCAGCAAACATTTAGAAACATAACTGAGACATCATTTACAGCAAAGTCAGAGAATGTCACATAATGTTGAGGAATAAATTAATAAAAATTCATGACCTTCTACACAAAAGAATTATAAAGAAGATGTATATCATGTTCATGGATAAGAAGACAATATTGTAACGATGTCAATTTTCTTCAAATTGACATGTAGATTAATGATTTCAATCAAAATTCTAACAGGATTTTTTTTTATAAAATTTGATTTGTAGGAACCACTTAGGGCCACATGTGACCTTCTGGATCCTTGAGTGTGGGCTTTTGATTGAATCCAAATTGCATGAAACAAATCATTTTAATAAAAGGATTTATTCCATGAAATTTGGATTTGGTTGAGGGGCTACACTTGGGGATTTGGAGGACTACATGTGGCCTTCTAGGCCATGGGTTCCCTACTACAGGTTAAGTGGTTATTATTAATGCGTAGGAATTAAGGTGTTATGGTGTTAGCCTGGGAATAAACAAAATGACCAATGGACTAGAAAGCTCAGAAATAGAGCTACAAATATGTTACTTTGGTATATGATGATATGTCTTTCAATGAGAAGAGATTCAATGAATGGAGGAAAATTATTCATGGGGATGTTTGAAATTGTGTTCCTATTTCATTTGACGTACAAAAATCAAGTAAAAGAAGGCATATGGTCAATAAACATATGAAGATATATTAAAAATCACTATGTAACATACCATAGTGTACCATTCAATTGGAAAAAATTTACATTGCTGATGGCAATGTAAATTGATATAAGCAACACTGGGGGGAAAAGTTTAGTAATATCTTTCAGACTTGAATATTCACATGTATCAAGATGCAGTAATTCTTACATACGTATAGCTGGAAACATGTTAACAAGCATGTATACCCCAAAAGATTACATGCAGATGCAGTTCATATGTCTGATACTATTAAGTAAGAATTACAGCCATAAATTTGCCACCCCAAATCAAAGCTAATAGAGTTTAGTAAGGTCATTAAAAATAAGATCAGTATACAAAACTCAACTTCGTTTCTATATGTCATCAGCAAACATTTAGAAACATAACTAAGACATCATTTACAGCAAAGTAAGAGAATGACTTTGGTCCCCCTTTCCTCATTCCAGCCCATTACATTATCCTGGCTTTCTCATCCAAGGTACCTTCATCAATCTTTTCTTTATAAACTCCTTGCTTTTCATTTTACATAAGGTTTTATTGCATCTATATGCAGTCTTTAAAATTATGCATTTAGTTATTTTAAACTTGCCTAGCCTGGTCTGGAGCTCATGAGCTCAAGCAATCTTCCTGCCTCAGCCTCTGGAGTGTTGTTTTTTTTTTAATCTGCCCTTTTTCATTCATTGTAATTATTTGGGATTCATCTGTGTGGTTTTGTGTATTGATAGTTAATTCCTTATTATTGACAAGTAGTATTCTATTGCATGGCTGTACCACTGTTTGTCCATTAACTGGCAGATGAACATTTTTTGTTGTACCAGTTTGGGGCTTTTATATACAAAACTGCTATGGAGTTGAGGAGTTGGTAGGTATATGCTGAACTTTTGAAGAAATGATCAAACTATTTTCAGAACAGTGTATTGAGTTACACTCCCACTATCATCATATGAGAGTTCCAGTTATCTAGCATCTTTGCTGGCATTGGTATGGTCAGTCTTTTTTATTTTAGTCATTCTAATAGATGTATAATGATATCTCATTGTGATTTTAATTTGCATTTTCCTAATGACTAGTAACTATACTTATGTCCACTTTGATGAAGTGTCCTCACATCTTGTGTCCATTTTCTATTGAGCTGATTTCTTATTTAGTTCTGAGCATTCTTTACATAAAGCATTCTAAATACAAGGGATTCATCAGAATTGGGATTTGCCCAAACTCTTTCACTCTCTGTCTTGTCTTTTCATCGGCTAATTTTATCACGTTTGTCATTTCTGGGTCATTCTTAATTGCTTTTTCTCCTTGTTGTAGACTATATTTGGAGGAACTTATTTCTTTGCAACTTGGCCATTTTTGATTGGTTGCCAGGCACTGCAAATTTACCTTGTTGGGTGATAGATATTTTTGTATTAGAAATATTTTTAAGCTCTATACTAGGATACAGTCAAATTACTTGGGAGTAGTTTGGTTTTTAGTCTTGCTTTTTAAGTTTTATTAGGTGCGACCAGAGCAGGGTAGTCTAGGGTACACCCCTTCTGAGTACTCTGTGCAAAGTCTCCTGAATTATGAAGGTTTTTCCACTCAACCTGGTTAGAACAGAAACTATTGTTGAAGCTCTACAGCATCCTGGTATTATTCCTAATAATGCTTCAATGATTCTTTGCCATCAGTGAAAAAAGAGCTGTAAAGAGAGTGGGCTCAGATGGCTTCCTCATACAAATGCACTGACTAGTTTGTACTCAGCTGAAGGCTGGAGGGAATCCTCCCGGTTCTCCAGTTCTGTCTCTGAATATTCTTTCCTCAAACACTGTTCTATGCACTGTAGCCATCCTGATCTCCCTAATGTCCTGGCTCATCTGCTGAACCACCTAGACCCTCCCTTCCTAGGTTGCAACTTGGAAACTCTTCTGTGTACTCACCTGGGACAGCTCCTCTTGTTTGTGTCTATCTTTTAGGGAATCACTGCTTCATTGCATGACATTTTTTTTTGAGACAGAATCTCACTTTGTCATCCTCGGTATAGAGTGCTGTGGCACTCACTGTAGCTCATAGCAACCTCCAACACTCGGCTTAAGCTATTCTCTTGCCTCAGCCTCCCAAGTAATTGGGACTACAGGCGCCTGCCACAAAGCTGGGCCTTTTTTTTTTTTTTTTTTTTTTTTTTTTAAAGAGACAAGGTCTCGCTCTGGCTTAGGCTGGCACAAACTCCTGAGCCCAGGGAAATGCACCCACCTTGGCCTCCCAGAGTGCTAGGATTATAGGTGTGAGCCACTGAACCCAGCCTCATCTTGAAAAAAGTTTCAAATATTTTGTCCAGTTTTTTAGTTGTTTCAGATTAGAAGGTCCTTGTTACTTTGTCTAAGTCAAAATGGGAGTTATTTTATTTTATTTTAATTACCTTAAAATTTTAATTTTTAAAGAGATGAATTGTTCTGTTGTTCAAAAATCAAAAAATATGAACATATACATTCAGGTGAAGTCTCCCTCTGAATCCTTTCCATTACCAACTTAGTCCTCATGCCCTCTCCCATGAGATACCATGCTATTATCTTTCTAGAGTTTTTTCATTTATAAGCAAGAATATAAAAATCACACATTCTCATTCCCCTTACACTCTTTTTTCATGAAATAATTTCATGGTATATATACTATTTTGAACTCTCTTTGTTTAACCATGTTTCTTGAGAATGTTTACTTACAGGTAAAGCTGCCTCTTGAAACACACACACATCCCCTTTTTTACCAGCTAGGAAGTGCTACGTTACATAGACTTACCATTTTTGCTTAACCAGTTCCTGACTGTCAACTAATTAGGTTACTTCTAATCTTTTACTATTAGAAATAATTCAATAACTAGTAGTCTATGCATAAGTTATTTTGAATGTATCTGAGTAACATAGCTATTTAATAAAGTCCCAGAAAGCTACCAAATCTTCCTCCCAAGGGGTTAACTCATTCTTCCATAGGCCTGTTAGGGAAATGTCTATTATCCTGAAGTCCTATTTAGAAAATCTTATCAAATATTGAGATCTCTGCTAACCTGATAGGAAGAAAATGTTATCATAACATAGCTTCAATTGTATTTCTATTTGAATATCTTCTATGTTTAAAAGGCATTTTAGTTTCTTTTCTTTGTTTTGTCTACTGTAGGTTGTTAGTCATTCATTTCTTTCTTTTAATAATTAAGAATATGAAATGGCGGGCTCAGGAGGCTGAGGGAAGAGAATTGCCTGGGCCCAGGGTTTGGAGATTGCTGTGAGCTATGTGAGGCCATAGCATTTTCCCGAGGGAAAGTGATACTTTTTCTCTACATTAAAAAAGAATATGAAATGGAAATATTTTAATAGTGTTGTTTAATAAGTTCTTAATAGTGAATTCACAATTAACATCCATGGGCTATTAGTGAAACACTTTAAAATGCAGCTAATAAAATATAATTATACTAAATCTAGTCAAATCTTTAATGATTTTCAGATCTTTACAAAATGCTTAGCTCAAAGGTTGGGTTAATTGATTTTTCAGACAAATTTTCAAACTTCACAGTAAAACCAGGTTAATCTGAGTTTTTGAACATAAGTGTCATGTTCCAAAATTAGTTTGATAAAAGAGAAAATAAGAATTATTTCTGACTGGGGCTTGGTGGCTCACGCCTGTAAGCACTCTGGGAGGCAGGTGGATTGCCTGAGTTCACAGGGTTGTTTTGTTTTTTGTTTTTTTTTTTTTTGAGCTCACAGGTTTGAGACCAACCTGAGCCAGAGTGAGACCTCGTCTCTAAAAATAGCCAGGTGTTGTGGTGGGTACCTGTAGTCCCAGATACTTGGGAGGCTGAGCAAGGGAACTGCTTGAGCCCAAGAGTTTGAGGTTGGTGGGAGCTATGATGCCAAGGGTGACAAAGAGAGACTCCAAAAGAAAAGAAAATAATTATTTCTTTTAGAAACCTTTTACCTTTGAGAGATGTGATTTATATACTACAAGTAATGGTATTTGCAGAATAATTTGATGAGTGTGGAGGAATAAATATTTGAAATTTAGGCTATCTTTTAAAGTCTAGCTTTGCATTTACAAAATGTATTCTATCCCACACATAAGAATGATAAATATACTTTAGAAACTTTTTGTTTCTATCCTTTATAATTTACAGTTATTGTACCCTGCAGATAATTAATTAGGGCGATAGTTGTTTTATCAAATGAGTGAAGTAAGAAAATGGACCACTAGTTTTTGTATATTTTGTTAATTTATTATAAATTAAAAGTCTGGCTTTATTTATGCAATTAAAAATACATTTTTAGAGTTGTATCAATATGTAGAGGCATCCAGCACACATTTGTCAGGTATGATATCATTCCAGAGCGTTCTGTTTTTCCATTGCCAAAAGATTGAGCTGCTTGTCATTGTCAAGTTAGCTAGTTTTCACATTTTAACAGTCTTAATATTGTTTGTATGCTTGCTTTTTAGATAGTTCTAAAATTGTTTATCGGGAAAAACATTTTACCCGATAAAAAAATGATTTTTTAAGCATTAATATTTATCTTTTCCAAAGTTATTGAAATGTTCTGAATGCTTTCTATCAAAATCATCTAATCATAAGATTTTATTATTATGTTCTCAAATTTAGTTATTTTAAAGTTATTTTAGTATGCATCAATTATATTACTTTTTATCATACTAATAACATAATGTATCTATGTGGTATTATTTGAATATTTTCTTTGGTTATAGGAGTATGGTAAATGGACAAATGACAATACTATTTTGACTGATTAGGTACATATTAAAGTTTGCATGGTGATTTATACTGAGGTAATTTTCAGAAGATAAAATTTGAATTTCTATAAATAGGCATAAAACAAGTCTGTGTTAAGAAAGTGATTATTCTGAATCTGCCAGCAAATAATAAAAATGTTTAACAATTAGAAGGCAAGTTAAAGCAAATAAACAAAATATTCCAAATATTGTAGATCATAACTGACATTGGTGACTGAAATACTTTTATTAATAAAACAAATTTAAAAGAAATGTGTATATATAAATGGATTTAAGTTAGAAAATAATTTCAGGACTTTTTCAGTATTTTTCTTATTAACATGATCATTTAAATTTAAGGTAAGCATATAAATTAGAGCAAGAAAATTCTGAAAAAGTATTTTCCATATCAGTTCTAACCAATGTAAATCTGTATGATTAAAAACATTATAGGATAAAAGTTGGTTTAATTTTTTCTAAGAGTTTAAGTTTTTTCTAAGACTACCAAGTATATTTCAGGTCTGACTTCAACATGAACTTTTATTGTTTAATTCTGGTCTCAGGCCCTTTCACAAAGTCAGTTCTACTATATCTGAAATATGCTCAGGACATTAATTAGAATGTAACATTTACTTGCATTAAGAATTATGCCGTGTTGGTTGGAAAATCAAGTGAAAAGATTAAAAGAAAGTGGAAGAAGGGTGGACAAGAATGATTATCAAACTCGTTTGATTTCAGATTAGATGTTAAAATTTAGAAATGCAATTTTAACATAATTTTTTTTAATTTTTCTGATGCCAAATCATTAATATTATAATAACTTAATTTTTGTTTATGAGAGACCAGTTTCTTACCTGAAGTACTAAATACATTTTCAGTTATAGTTAAATCACAGTGGTTTGAAAGGGATTATAAAAATTCCATGGCAAATGGTACATCTAGAGTTTTTTTTTTTTGAGACAGAACCTCAAACTATCGCCCTGGGTAGAGTGCGGTGGCATCACAGCTCACAGCAACATCAAACTCCTGGGCTTAAGCAATTCTCTTACCTCAGCCTCCCAAGTAGCTGGGATTACAGACGCCTGCCACAACGCCTGGCTATTTTTTGGTTGTAGTTGTCATTGTTGTTTGGCAGGCCCAGGCTGAATTCGAACCTGCCAGCTTGCGCCTTAGCCACTTGAGCTACAGGTGCCACCAATCTAGAGTGTTTTTATTTGTGCTGTGTTTTAGGTATTTGTGAAGTGTCATTTTGATTATAATCCATACAATGATAACCTGATACCCTGCAAAGAAGCGGGACTGAAGTTTTCCAAAGGAGAAATTCTTCAAATTGTAAATAGAGAAGATCCAAATTGGTGGCAGGTTAGTATGCTTCTCAAAATTTCCTCAACTGCTTTTCTATTTTCAATCTTAAATCTGAATATTCAGGAAGCATAGTAGCATTTGTGTTAGTACTCACATTTATTCCAGTGATTTTTCTACTAATTTGTGAACATAAAACCAATTGAGAGAGAATTTATGAGTAGCTAGCTGTTCTTAAGTGCAGAATTGCCCCCCTGTGATCCCATTGGCTTAGGGATCAGACCAGTTGGTCCTTTCACCTGGGTGATTGCATGTATATGCTATTGGGTGAGAACTCACTTGGTGTCATCCCTTTTCAGTGTTTGTTTTTTGTTTCACTAGAGGTCTGTCATTGTGGGTATAGTAGTAGTTCTCTTGTTCTCCTCTCCCTCTTGCATATATGATCATGGCAAGTAAAGTATGATTTCTTAAGGTGGCAAATCTATTTGATCACCTCTTCTCATTCATTGAGAAATGAAGGTTTACTCTATTGGTTTAGTTTGGTTTTGGATTAAAATCTGTGTATATGGAAAGAGATACGTATTATTACTGTATTTTTCCCTCCTTCCATTTTCCAGAAGATCTGCATGATGGTGTTTTTTTTCTTTAGTAATACAGCTTTCAGAAACCTCTAGCAGCAGTAATAAGTCTGTTTTTATAATTGTTTTTATCATCTAACAACCATAGTATTCAGAACTGGAAAAACTGACAAATCAATTATTAAGTCTAAAATCCTTAAACTATCAGAGCAAATGAAACTCTAATTAAAAAAAAAAAAAAGGATAAGAGGAAAGACCCAGGTCTTGGTACCAGACTCTAAAATTAACTGAGATATTATAATTCACATCAGGTCTAATAAATTATATTGACTACCAAGGGAAAATGAATTGTAGAATGAGAATAATCTTACATGTCCTTAAATTTAAATTAAGACATTATTATGTATATACTATGTGGAGAAACAACTAAGAAATGGGTAAATTAAACAGAATCTATAAGTTCAAGAGGTTTCTACTGAACCTTTATTTTTAAAATCTACTTTCTGTGGCTGTTTCCTTTATTGAAGTTTTCTAATTTTCCCTCCTTTTTCCTCTTTTCCATCACTTTTTTTTTTTTTTTTTTTGCTAATCCTATTACCATTATCTCAATCTCTTCCTGCATTTTGATAGTCTATTTAATTTCATTTTCAGGTTTTTAATAGCTAAAAATGATACTAGATTTTCTATGCTAGTTGTAAGAATAAAGACATTAACTTTACAAGATAGCTACTGTAGACAGTTTTCTAACTACTATTTAAAAATGTTTCTCTTTGGATTTTATTTTAAAAGTTTGTTTTTTTAAATTTCTATATTAAGTTTTACCCATTTTAAATTTACAACCCCTCAGGATATTCAAATTCCTGGTAGCATGAATTAAAACCTACACTCTATATTTCCAAAATTGTTTCTATTTCATTGATTTGGCCTTAAGAAATATTAACATAGTAGGATTAACATTGATAGTAAAGGTCTTACTAAAAGGTGTTAAATGAAATGTCCTGTGAATATATCTCACTACAGAAGAGTCTTTCTTTCTTTCCCTTTTTTGACTAAATAGTATTATAAATAAAAAGTTTTAGTAATTTAAAGTACCTGTATACATGTGTATATGAATAATTATAGATGCCAGTTGATTCCCCAGTGTTACAGTGTTTGAATATCTTAACTGATAATGCCATGGATTTAAATCTCAAGGTTGTTTTAAGAGGAAATGTGACTTTTTTTACTGACCACTGCTTGTCCTAATTATTAGAATATGGTCTCAAATACAATTCATCAATTTGATTCTAGGCTAGCCATGTAAAAGAGGGAGGAAGCGCTGGTCTCATTCCAAGCCAGTTCCTGGAAGAGAAGAGAAAGGCATTTGTTAGAAGAGACTGGGACAATTCAGGTGATGAGCTCCACATAATAAGTAACAAGCAGTCCTTTGTGGCCACTTCTCTTTGTTTCTTTTGTCTGAATAACAAATGAATTTATTTAAAATATATATGTAGAGTTAATCCCTCCCATCTATTCTATTATCTCTTTCAAAAATAATCTTTTTGATCCCTTTCTGCCACCTGCTGGTAGAGTTTCAAAATTCCATGGCTAAACTCTTCCCCTCCCACCCCCCCACCACCACCCCCTTTTGCTTCCTAGGATGCAACATTGGGAATATAATTCTCTTACCCTTATAGAGTACCTCAGGGCAATTGTTTCATATTCTGCATACTGTGTAAATTATATTTGTCTTATCATCCTTCAGGACCTTTTTGTGGAACTCTAAGTAGCAAAAAAAAGAAAAAAATGATGTATCTCACAACCAGAAATGCAGGTGGGTTTTAAATACTTTCTGAGAAGTCCAAGGATGAAGTAGCTTGTTATTATTAGTGTGGTATAAATTTTAAATGTTTAACTTAAAATGAATATAATTCAGATTAGTAACCAATTGCAGGGAGCTAGCATGTGAACATGTAGTACAATACAATATAAAGAAATTATTTAAATCTACCAGCATGTTTTATTTTGTGAATGTGGATTACAACATAATAAATTGATTAGGATTTATGTTTGTATCGACCAAGGAGCAATGTTATCATTGAAACTGTTTGTTCAGAGAATTTTGAAAGAGTAATTTATGTGTATCTCCTTTCTGGAGATGTTAAAAGAGTTATGATTAATAGCAACTGCATTCTTCCCTAACATTATCCATGGTACATTTAGAAAAATAGCACCGGACCAAATAAATCTTAGTCTGATCTAGTAAGATTCTTCCTTATATCTTTTAGTCTTAAAGAAAGATAAATATTTTTGAAAAGTAAGATATGTGAGGTGATATGTTAATTAGCTTGATTGTCCTGATCAGAGTGTATACATATATCGAAACATCAAGCTGTATACCTTAAACATATATGACTTATAGTTATTGATTATACTTCAATAAAGCTGAAAAAGGTTCTTAAAATATTTTACATAAAACCTCAGGCCTGGGTTGGATGCCCTTTTCCTACAAAAATAAATAAAAAGAAAAGAGAGAGAAGAAATGGCAACTACTATATTCTTCCCAATTAGAGAGGGTGATAGGAGTGAAATGCAGCACTTTGAATCAGAGGATTCTGAAGGCTTAATCAAAGGAATTGGTAGTTTTTAAAATACCTTCATTGGTTTTAGAGCTACCTCTATACTGCTAATAAACTAAATAACACATTATAAAGGAAATAATACAAGGGAGAAGTGGGCTTTTTCTTTCTTAATATTAGTTTAATCTACTATGAAGAAATTGTGCAAAGAAGGAGTAGCTATTAAGATAATAACCTAAGAAAGAAATGTAGGGGCAACACCTCTGGCTCAGTGAATAGGGCGCCAGCCCCATATACCAAGGATGACGGGTTCAAAACCAGCCCCGGACAAAGTGCAACAAAAAAATACCTGGATGTTGTAGCATGTGCCTATAGTCCCAGCTACTCAGGAGGCTGAGGCAAGAGAATCACCTAAGCCAAAGAGCTGGTGGTTACTGTGAGCTTCATAGCACTCTACCAAGAGCAACAAGGTGAGACTCTGTCTCTTAAAAAAGAAAAGAAAGAAAGAAATGTGATTACTGCAGATTGAGAGTTAATCAAAATTGTAGTAGGTAATATAATATTTTAAATCTACTTTGGCCTTATTATTTGTTAAATATATGTCCTCAAGGCTTTTTGGCAAAATACAAAATTTGTAGTTTTTCCATTGAGTAAAGATTGAAATATGGGCATTTGTTTCTACTGAAAACAGTTCAAATCCAACATTTTGTTTTATGTGTACATTTCAGAATCAATATTTAAGTGTGAGTATGTTGTCATTTACATTTTATGAATCAAACTGATATTGTAGATTTGACACACAATATTTATTCATTTATATCAATGGACAGGCATACTCATTCTGTGAAACTTATTTGAGCAGCCACTCAAGTTGTATTCCTATCTCCACTTTTGACAACATCCTTTTAATATAGAGAGATCTGTAATTTTATTACTTATATTAAATTATCCTTACCAATAAACTCATAATAAATAAGGATAAAACAAGGGCATTTTTTTTTTTTTTTTGAGACAGAGCCTCAAGCTGTCACCCTGGAGAGAGTGCTGTGGCATCACAGCTCACAGCAACCTCCAATTCTTGGGCTCAAGGGAGTCTCTTGCCTCTGCCTCCCTAAGTAGCTGGGACTACAGGTGCCCGACACAACGCCTGGCCATTTTTTTTTTTGGTTGCAGCCATCATTGTTGTTTGGCAAGCCCAGGCTGGATTCGAACCCGCCAGCTCAGCTATACGTGGCTGGCGTCTTAGCCCATTGAGCCACAGGCGCCGAGCCGAAAACAAGGGAATTTTTTAAACTTGGTTAGACAAACATTTTAATGGCAAATAAATGAAAGATGTTTAAATCAAGATATAAAATAATTTATTGTACTTTACCAAATTTGTAACAACAAACCTGTGTTAAACATGTCTAATTAAAGTGATATTTAACTATCAAGACAACTAAACCATTACTGGACAGAATAGCAGAATTTTTTTCTTGTATGTAAAAGATAACTGAATAAATGTTTTTCTATTTCCTTTTACATTTAGAATTTGATCGTCATGAGATCCAGATATATGAGGAGGTAGCCAAAATGCCTCCGTTCCAAAGAAAAACATTAGTACTGATAGGAGCTCAAGGTGTGGGCCGAAGAAGCTTGAAAAACAGGTTCATAGTATTGAATCCCACTAGATTTGGAACTACAGTGCCATGTACGTTTTCTGTGTTTTCTTTGCTGTTTAATTGGTAAGAAAAAGTATTGGCATATGGAGGGTGGAGGATAGTTGTTATTAATTATTGTTATTCTCAAGTAAGGTTTGATTATGCCAATGAAAATGAACAAGTAGAAAATATTGAAAACCTTAGCAATTCTATAACCATCTTGAAGTATTGTGTTAGCACTGTTGGCTTGCTGCCTGGTAGCAATTGCTTCTCAAAACTATTCACTCCAGAAGTGTTAGAGTTAAGAATTGTGACAAAATAATTTAGTATTTTCTTTCCACGTCTATCTAAGAAGTTGGATTTTTCACCCGTTTCAGGACAAAAGACAAAGCTCACACACATGCAGCATGGCAATATCTTTGTGAATTTATGTGATCTGACATACAGCTCTCAGTTCTTCAAGATTATAAGCCAGACTTTTTTTTTTTTTTTTTTTTGAGACTGGGTTTTGCTCTTTTGTCTGGGATAGAGTGCAGTTGTATTATCATAGCTCACTACAACTTCAAACTCCTAGGCTCAAGTGATTCTCCTGACTTAGCCTCCCAAGTAGGTGAGACTACAAGTGCACATCACTGCAGCTAATTTTTCTATTTTTAGTAGAGACAGGTCTTGCTCTTGCTTGGGCTGGTCTTAAACTCCTGTGTTCAAGCATCCTTCTGCCTCTCAGCTTCCTGAGTTACTGAGACAATAGGTATGTGCCACGACACCCAGCTAATTTTTCTATTTTTTTGTAGAGATCGGTTTTCTCTGTGTGTTCAGGCTGGTCTCAAACTCCTCATCTCAAGCAATCCTCCCACCTCTGCCTCCCGAAGTGCTGGGATGGGATTATAAGAGTAAGTCATCTCATCCAGCCAAGCCTGATTTTTGATAACACATCAAGAGTTTATCTTCTACTATAGGCAACATTCATTAAGGTCACAAAGTATGATATATAAAATAATGAGACTGTATAACTAATATATATTTTTCTGTGTTTTGGAGATGCATGAGCCTTTAATTGTGAGAATTCATATGCAATCTTCCCTGAACAAAGCAGGAGACAACAATGTACCTTTATACCTTCCTTTTCTGTGCTTTTATTTCTAACCAAGCCTCTCTATAACAGTATTCTCTGAGATATATTAATGCCTTTAAACTGTTTAGAGTCAAATCTCAGTCTCAGGCCATCCCATCTCTTTTAAATGAATTTTAGAGTTTCTCTAGTTTCATCCATTATGTTTTGAGGTTCAATTCTCAATGAGTATTCTTATTGCTGAAATTCTTAGAGTTAAGGGGAGTAACCAAGTCATTGCTACTTATAATCCCTCAGGGTAAGGCTTTGGATTCCGTTGTGGTCACTGTAAATCACTAAATTCAGACCAATTCTAGTTAAGTGGTTAAGAGATAAAAACTTCAATGTAATCAAAGTATTTTAAAGCTGCAGTTGTGAAAAAAAAAGGTTTATTTTTCATTTATATCAAATTAAAATGTGTACAGTGTTTTAAGCAAGTAGTTTTTAAAGACATTATAATGGAAAAAAAATCACCCAGAAAAAGCTCTGTTTTTTATCCAACTGCTGACTTTATGCATGCTCTTTCAGATCGTCTTTCCTTCTTTTTTTCTTTTCCCCAGTCCCCTGGAAGATTCTGTAACTTTCTAATCACTTTTACTTATAAGAACTATGTAATTTTGTTAAACATGACTCACTTTCAGGTACAATCATCCCTCCTACCTGTGGGATATTTGCTCTAGGACTTCTTATGAATACCAAAGTTCATAGATGCTGAAGTCTCTGATACAAAATGGTGTCGTGTAGCATATAGACTGTGCACATCTTCCCATATTCTTCACATTATCTCCTCTTATAATACCTAATATTAACAAAATGCAAATGCTATGTAAGTCATTATACTGTATTGTTTAGGAAATAATGACAAGAAAAAATGACAGGAAAGACATAATTGTTTTCTCAAGTATTTTTAATCCACAGAACCACTGATAGAAAACCTACAGATAAAGAAGGTTGACTGTATTTTTTTTAGAAAGACTAGTCCCATTCCAAGCATTAGTCTCACACAGTTGACATTTTTCCCTTCCTCACAGCTCATTTTTGATGCATAGTTCAGGAACCTGCATTTTGAAGGATAGGGTATAGTTTATTACCTTCCCTTTACATCCTCCTCTGCTATTTCTGGTTCCTTGAGGGCAGCAAGAAATAGATATTAAAGGGAAAGAGATAAAGTGCTGTCATATGAAATCTTGCCTGTTAGAGTCATGTCATGAATGTCCAGATACTGTCTCTTTGATGAGACCTATTTGCAGGTTCTCTAGAGACTACATAGAGACTTCCATACTCCAAATTCCTTGACCAAGGGACATTCTCTAGCTGTTCCCTTGGCATCTCACTCCAAGCTCCTATCCCGTACTTTATATTCTCCTTTTGCTTGATTCTCTACCTCTCATACTGTCTTTCTGTAAACAATACCTTCAGAACAGTTCAAATGGGTTATACACACACACACATACACATATATACACACACATTAGCCCACAGAAAACTCATTCTTGCTCTGCCAAACAGTGAGATTACAAGCTACCCCACTGTCATGATGTGTTATCACAAGCCTTCATAAATCTCTAGGGAGAATCGTTTACCAGGGGCTAAGGAGAAGAAGAAAACAAAGCACTCCCCCCTGACCCCTATGGTTCATTACCTCAGTGACTCCTTTTTAAATATAAAGTAAGTAAGATAGGGAGATAGATGACTCCAGGATTAGATTGGCCCCCTTTTGTTAAACTCTGAAAGAGACTATAGATTCTTGGTGCTTGGCATCCACTTGGGACTATAAATAAATTATCATTCACATTCTGTTTATAAGAATGAAAAAATAATTTAAATAACTTTTTTAAAAATATAAATCTAATTATAGAATTTTTAATTGCATAATTACAGTTGTATTGTTCATATAAAATCTGCATACTTTTTTCCCCTGCTTAAAATACTAGTCTTTCTTTTCTTCAAATTCTTCAAAGTTATTGTTCGTGTCTTTTTGTTTTTGTTAGTCCATCTGCCTGGAATACTCTGCCTGCCAGATTTTTACATGCTTGAATTTTACTTATAATTGAAGTCTTATTTTCTCAAAGGCCTTCACAGACCATGCAACATAAAGTAGCTTCTGCATTGCTTAGTGGTTGTGTTTTAGCACTTAAATTCTTATTTGTTCTTTGATTACTCACTTATGTCCATGTCAAAGCATAACATGGAGATATCTCATGTTGTCATGAGAACAGAGAACTTGGCTGTTTTTTTACTTCCGTTGACCAGCACCTAGAACAAGATTTGATACATAGTATATACCCCCAAAATATTTGATGAGTGAATGAACATCACGAGCTTTTCTCTCATAAGTTATTAAAATGTCTTTGTAAAAAATTAATCTTACAACTTAACAATAAAAAAATTCAAAAATGGACAGACATTTCTCCAAAAAGATAAAAAAAATAGGGCGGCGCCTGTGGCTCAAAAGAGTAGGGCACCAGCCCCATATGCTGGAGGTGGCAGGTGCAAACCTAGCCCCGGCCAAAAACTGCAAAAAAAAAAAGATAGTCAATAAACACATGAAAATATGCTCAACATCATTAATCATTAGGGAAATGCAAATCAAAGCCACAAGGATATATCACTTCATAACCGTTAGCATGGCTGTTTTATATTTTCTTAAAGTAACAAGTGGTGAATATGTGGAAATACAAAGATCCTTAGGCATTACTGCTTGGGAATGTAAAATGATGCATGCACTGTGAAAAACAGTATAATGTATCATTAAAAAATTAAATATGCATATATGATCCAGCAGTTCAGCTCCTAGGTATATAATCAAAAGAATCGAAAGCTGGTATTCAAACAGATGTTTATACACTAGCATTCATAGCAGAATTATTTATAATAGTGAAAAGGTAGAAACAACCCAATGTTCATCAATGGATGAATGAATAAACAAACTGGAATGTGTATTGGAATATTATTCATCCTTAAAAAAAGAATGAAAGTCTGATGATACATGGTACAACATTGATGAACCTTGAAAATGTGCTGAATGAAATAAACCAGATACAAAAGGAGAAGCATCATGTGATTCTACTTATATGAGGTACCTAGACTATATCAAATTTGTAGAGACTAAAGTAGAGTAGTGGTTACCAGGGGCTGGGAAAGGTTTTAATGGAGAGTCATTTAATGAATACAGAGTTTCAATTGGGATGATGAAAAGGTTCTAGAGATGGGTAGTACTACTGCGGGTTGTACAAAAATGTGAATGTACTTAACATCACTGAATTGTGCCCTTAAAAATGGCTAAAATGGTAACTTTTATGTTATGTACATCTTAGCACAATAAGAAACACTTAAATCTATTAATCGTTTCTTAATTTTTCAGTACATAAGTATGCTACACTTAATTTAACCATTACTGCTATTGTAGTTGGGAGAGAGGTTATTTTTGTTGGAGATAAAGTGATGGTAAAATATAAATACATCTCAGATGTAAAATTATTAGATCAAAAGGTATATATAAAAGTTTCAATTTCTTGATTTCCTAGTACCAAACTAATTTCAGATCGGAAGTGTTACTTTATTGTTTCCTTGTTACTTAAAGGGTCGCTAATATTTAGAATTTTGCCTATCAATCACAAAAATTCAATTCTAAGAAAATCACATTTTTTAGTTGCTTAGTATATAAGCCTGAGAAATCAGCTATATTCAAGATATTCTAACTTCTCTATTCTAGGTATGGAAAGGAGTTCAAATATGTTGCAATATAGATTGTTATTTTTTAATTTTTTGAGTATTTAGTAGAGAATGAAACCATAGTTAAAATTCACTTGTAAAAAACATTTCATCAAGAATGAAGATTCCCTCAACATTTTGGGAAGTGGAGATAGGGGTAATACGTGTGCATATGCACGTTTATTTTAAGCAGCACCTCTCCATACATGGTTTCATTGTAGGGCTTCAGTAGAAAACAGTACTCTTTAAAATTATGTTCACAGATATTGAGAGCCAACTTAGTATGCATTTATGTGGGAGTTTAAAGTTGCCTTAGAAGTTTTATCATATACCTTTGGCAAATAATTCGAAAACCTAAAAGATCACAGAGTTTTTCATATGAAAAGCCTTCATAGCATCTTGAATTTTGAACTTACTTTACAAATGTTCTTCAGGAAGGTTTGAGATGACCACCTTTAATGTTGAGGCAGAAGAGAATAGAGGAGTAAAGAGAGTCCTGCTGTGCATTGTGATCTCATTTGTGAATTAGACTCTTATTTTTGAGCTTGTGTTCATTTGTTCTTATATACATTTTCTTGATATCTCGTGTTTATTCCAAATAGTCAAAACACTGTCAGCTTTTTCTTTGGATTACTTTCTCATTTTATGTACTTAATGATTTGGTCACATATTTTTTTTTATAGAGACAGAGTCTCACTTTGTCACCCTCGGTAGAGTTAGTGGCGTCACAGCTCACAGGAACCTCCAGCTCTTGGGCTTAGGTGATCTTGCCTCAGCCTCCAGAGTAGCTGGGAATACAGGCGCCCGCCACAATGCCTGGCTATTTTTTTGTTGCAGTTTGGCCGGGGCCAGATTTGAACTCACCACCCTTGGTATATGGGGCTGACACCCTATTTATTCACTGAGCCACAGGCACCGCTCGGTCACATACTTTTTCTAAGTATTTCGCATAGTACTTAGAATAGGTACTTTTTCATATCCGATCTAACAAAGCTCAGATTAAGGCTAAGCTTAAAATAATACACACAAAAATTATTTTCTCTTCTGCTTGCTTCAGTAGCACATGTACTAAAATTGAAATGATACTGAAAAGATTAGCCTGGCCGCTGCCCAAGGATGATACACAAATTCATGAAGCATTCCATTTTTAAAAAGAAGATTCATTTTTGTTCTTCAAAGTTGTTAACAAAATTGTCAGAAAGTATACTTTTGCAATAGTTTGGAAGATGAGAATAATCCATTCTTAGCACAGACTAACTTGCAAAAGGAGTTGCATGGCTCTGAAAGTATTCAAAGCTCTAAAATATCAGGCTGGGCAGTGTGGCTCAGGCCTATAATCCTAGCACGTTGGCAGGCTAAGGCAGGAGGATGGCTTGATCTCAGGAGTTCATGACCAGAAACCTGTATCTCTACTGAGCATCATGGCCGGCTCCTATAGTTCCAGCTACTTGGGAGGCTAGGGCAAAAGGATCACTTAAATCCAGGAGTTTGAGGTTACTGTGAGCTAGGCTAATGCCATAGCTCTCTAGCCTGGGCAACAGAGTCAGACTCTGTCTGAAAAAGAAAACAAACAGAACTCTAGACTATCAAAAAGATTCCCTCCTTCTAAATTTTGACTTCGGCTATACATTCTCATTCTCCCAGAAAGAATATGTCAAGTCAGAGTAGAGGAAGTTAGTAGACTATAATAATAAGGAGGTGGCTGGCTCCACCACTGAAGTATAAAATGGAACAGTTGACATTTGGGAATATCAATAAACAGGAAACTAGAAGAAAGGTTTGGGGTTGAGACAAGACAAATGATAGAAAATTTGTGGATAGAATAATACTTTAGAAGATTGATATTGCCAGCGAAGAATACGTGAACTTTGCTCACCTTTTGAGTACTCAATTAGGAAACACTAAAGTGTAAAGAAAGGATATAAAAGGGGAGTGCTGGCCATTTGGGAGAGATATTCCCTGGCAACATGTCTAGCAATTAAGACTCACCATAATTAAGAACTGAATTGAAGGCTCTGCTTTTGATAAATATATTTCATTTTTTTGTATTATTAATTTTTTTTATTAAATCATAAATTTGTACATTGATGCATTTATGGGGTTCAGGGGACTACTTCAGTATACAATGTGAAATGTTTACATTGAAGTAAGTAACACATCCATAACAATTATACTCATTTCTTAATAGTTTTGAAATGTACCATTGCATCATGCACATTAGGTGAGATCCCCCCCAAATACCCTTCCTCCTCCCAGGTCTCCCCTCCCTTCCCCTCTCTCTCCTCTTTCCTTCTACTTTCTGGACTATAGTTATGTTTTGCCGTTCGTATGAATGTGTAGGTGGTTATATATTGATTTTATAGTAGTATTGAATACATTGGATACTTTTTTTTCTGGTCTTGAGATCCTTTACTAAGAAGAATATGGTCCAGTTCTTTCCAGGTAAACAAAAAATGTGAAGTCTCCATCTCTTTTATGGCTGCATAGTATTCCATGTTGTAACATATACCACAATTTGTTAATCTATTCATGGGTTGATGGGCACTTTGGCTATTTCCATGTCTTGGCTATTATGAATTGGGCTGCAAGAAACATTCTGGTGCAAATGTTTTTGTTCTAAAATAATTTTTGATCATCTGGGTATATACCTAGTAGAGGAATTGCAGGATCAAACGGTAGGTCTACTTTTAGTTCCTTGAGTGTTCTCCAAACTTCTTTCCAAAAAGGTCGTATTAGCTTGCATTCCCACCAGCAGTGTAAAAGCGTTCCCTTTTTTCTGCATCCACGCCAGCATCTGTAGTTTGAGGATTTTGCAATGTGGGTTAATCTTACTGGTGTTAGATGATATCTCAAAGTGGTTTTGATTTGCATTTCTCTGATGATTAAGGATGATGAGCATTTTTTCATGTGTTTATAGGCCATGCACCTGTCTTCATCACAGAAGTTTCTGTTCAAGTCTCTTGCCCACATAGAAATGGAGTTATTTATTCTT
>CAUYON010055159.1:0-19422 GCA_963573935.1 Arctocebus calabarensis
ATGTCTTTATATAGTTATCAAGGAAATGCCATGAAGGATATCTGTAACAGTATGATCAAAATATTTCTGAATGTATATGAATCGTGCCCTGTGATTGCACCAATGTACATAATTATGATTCAATAAAATTATAAAAAAAAATAATAATAATAGCATCCAGACGGCATTCTACTTAAACATAGTTAATGTTCCAAAATTCTGTTTGTAAATTGACTTTTGGCATTTGAGATGTGGTTTCATATCTATAATGTTACATATGATGGTAATCTTTATGCTGTCCATAAAAATTCATTTAACTAATCATCTAACTGCAATATGGGACCTTTGCAATGAAAACTGGTAATTATTATAAAAATCCTAGGAAAATAGAGATACTTTTGAATATAAAATATTTAATTAAAAATGATTACTTTATAATACATAAAACAGCTATTGCAGCTACAATGCTTTTATTTGATAATAGCATGGTTTACTTTATTGTTACTGAGGAAAATACAAGTTACACTACTTAGTACTTGTATTTTTGCACTTGGAAAAGTCCATGTTCTATCACAGTGAAGGACGGTCAAACTTAACAGCCCTAATTTTAAAATACTTGGAACAAAAAACTGAATGAGTTAATTTTGCTTAGATAGCACCAGTCAGCAAACATCTAGTCAATGAAATACAATAAAAAATAAAATAAAATAAAATACTTGGAACAAGTCATAATCAGTTTTATTGCGAAAGATCCCTGTACATATTTACATTAATTTTGGTACCTTACTAGGCTGCCTGGCAAGCCATTTCCATATGGAAACAGTCAGTATGAGAAATGAGAAATTCCCATCCCTGTTCATATTATTAGCTACTTGTCACTCCTGGGAAACAACGCTCACCTCACAGAAGCTTGTGAACCTAAAACTCTTTACCTTTATTCTTTGTGAAAAAATGGAATGACTCAAAGAAAAAATTGCACCATAATATAAACAATTCCTTACCCCCCAAACAATGTGTTAAGCCAGAATTATTTTCCAGAATTATTGTGCAGAATATATTCCAGGAAACTAAGCACAGCCTTTCAGATCCAGGCTGTGATCGTGAAAATGAAGGGTCGGCATGGAGATCAAGGTGGTTAGGGCTATGAGCAGTCAGGTGGCCAGAGCAATCAAGTGCATGGATGTAGAATTCATCCACAGTTACGCATCATTTGGGACAGAGAACGAGCAAGGCCATGGGCTAGAAGCAGAACCTCCTGTGAATGATGACGAACGATGGTAGAGACAGGAGGAAGGACGGAAAAGGATGTGCAGGGAAATGTTAGGATATTTGTTAATAAGCAGAATAGTTGAGGAAAAGGAAGATGATCCTGCAGCAGCAAGGAGAGAAAACAATGCTCCAACTTTATTACCTTCCCTCAGGAATGTGAATTAAGAGAATAGAAACAACCTTGGCTTACACACTGGAGGGGAAACAACACACTTGGGAAGAGCAGAGATTCAGGTCAGACCATGGAAGGAGAAAAGGCCTGGTGATGTAGAAGAGTCATGGCTGTGGATTAGGAGCTCCCAAGCAACCTGAAATGGATTTAAGGGAGGGAAGGGGAAAGAGCTGGTGAATTTCAATAAAATTCAGAGTATTTTGCTGGTTGATGGTTCAGTGGAATATCAGCGTCTGAACGGTATCATTTCCAGAGTTCACAAATGTAATCTGTAGACCTTACTCTCAACAGAACAGCATAGGGCCTAGGTGAGAGAAAACTCAGACTGCTAATGACTTATGGACCATTCAGGACCCAAAGAGGTTGCTCATTGATCTGTGTGGGGACAAAATAGGTCATCTGCACCCAGGATAGCAAGGAAGCTAATGAAGCTAATGGCATTAAGTGCTACACTGATTGGAAGAAGGGAAATTTGAGATGACATCTGGGTTCACAGTCCCAGGAAATTTATATGTCTAGGATTTAGGATTGATTAATGGCTTTAAAATATTCTTTACAAGTTTTCTGGTTCCAATCCATTCTTTATAACTTTCTTGTTCTGAGATCTTGTATCCATCACAGGACTACGAGCAGGATAATATGATTGTCATGAAATGGTCCTAGTACTTTGCTCAAACTGTCATAGGAGGACCCTGGGATAGTTTCACATTGAAAATTGTACAGAAGGTCTCTCTCCTTCACTCTGTTGTATCTAACTGTTTCAGGTACCTGGTCATGGTAATGGTCTTAAAGCCCACAGGTGCTTGATTCAGAGAGCATGCCTCTGCTAAAGCCATGTGAGATTATGTAGCTTTAGATGGGATTGTGGAACAATTAAGGTCTATTTTTAAATCATAGAGGGAGTGGCATAATGAGCAGGAACAGGATATTTAGCTGTGATCTACAAGTGTAAACACGGATCAACACATTCTCCACTTTTCAGTGGTTGCTATTTGAGATCTACAACTTACTTAGGATGTGATTGCTGAGTATTTCAAGGTTTTGGATTCACTTGAAATGATCTTGTCTTTGCATGAAACCTGTTATTACCACAAATAATTGTCTCCAGCGTGAGTTCTTAGGGCCAATTTTTGTGGTAAGTTCACACTTACAGCAAATCACTGATATTAGCAGCATGCTTCACTGTGGTGAGGTATGAAGGCAGGGAGGTCACCATTATGTGCTAATAAAGTTTTAATTCTCCAGAATGCTTCAGCCATAGCTGATATCCATGCAGACTCATGTACCCCTATGAGTCATTATAGGGAGCAGCTAACAAAGTCCCAAATAATGTTAATTCTGAGGTTTTTCCTCTCTAGAAACGTGGATACTTTGGCCTTCATCTGAATCTTCTAGAGGCACCAGTTCTGGGAACAATATCAAGAAGTAATTGACAAGAGAAAGTGAACATGTTGCTGAGTCAAAGCAGCCATGATCTCCGAGGTGTGAGAGATGTCATTCATTAGGGCCCAGAGCACAGAAAGGGTGAATGGTCCTTGAGGCTGTGTTGGAATTGGATAGCTGCTTTATGCTTGAGCTAATCTTATGAAAGAGGTCAAGCTTAGTAAATATTCAGGCCCCCCAGAGACGGTCCATGGGTCAGGGGTGAGTTTAGATAGTTCATTGCCACTCTTTCAGAGCTACAGTCAGAAATCATTCATTTATTGAGATTTTAATAAAATTTTAGCTCTTACAATGTTTATTCCATACTATTTATGGATATCTTTTTCGATCAAGACTTTCCCCTGATGTTAAGTATTTTTATTTCCAGTATCTTCTTCCATTAACTCTATTGAATTTATTACCTTTGTATGGTTTCTTAGTTCTCCTTAAGTATTTGCTAGCTCTTGGGTGTGGGTTCATTCGTGTTTGAATCCCATTTTCCCTGCCTACTATATTGCCAATAATATGTCTTTGGTGACTGCGGAGAGAAGAGTGGTGATATTCAGGAATAACATGCTGGCAGTTTATCTTCTGATTGGAGGGAACGGCTGTTCCTTCCGCTGGTTTATCAGGTACCTCTCTCCTCTGGCCCAGTGAAAACTCAAGGTCGACATTTTTATTTAAAAGATTAAGTTTTCCATCTCTGTGGGCCCATGCTGTCCTCTAGAGAATTCTGTCAAGCTTTAGAAAAGCTTCAAGTCATATTAATACTGATCTTTAGCATCCTTCAATATCTATGAAGCATACAGAGTATATGGTGAACATGTAATCTTTCAAGTCAGAGAAATCTCAGTTTGAATCTATGCTTTATTTTCATGTGTCACATGATTTTTTTCCAGAAATGAGTGAGTCTCAAAAATGTTTTCTTCATAAGTGCGTAATTCTCTACAGGGGACCCATTTTTACCTGTTAGGATTATTGTCAGGGGTTAAGTAAGTACACAAAAGTTTGCATAATGTTATTTCTGGTCCTCAATGATTGATAGATATTATGCTAGTAGTTATTGTACAGCATTTAAACTAAACACTTTTAATCAATAGCAGAGATGTTTGAGATTCTAAGAATGTGCTTTAGCAAAAACCAGCTTCAGAAAGAGAACTTTGCTATAGTTTGCTAAGACTTCTCATAACTAAATGCCACATATAGGGTTGCTTAAGCAATAAAAGTTTCTTTTCTCCAAGTTCTGGTGAGTAGAAGTCTGAGACTATGGTGTCAACAGGGCTGGTTTCTTTTGAGGCCTCTCTGCTTGGCTTGTAAGTGACTATCATCGCCACTTGTGTCTTCAAGTGGTCTTCCTTCTGTGTGTTGGGTCATATTTGGATTGCAGCCCACCAAAATTATCCTACTACATTTTAATGACCTCTTCAAAGCCCCTGTCTGCAAATGCAGGTATCAGGTGTTAGGACTTCAAAATATAAATTTGGGAGGAGATATAGTTTAACCCTATCACTAGGCTTCTTGGTTCTTTCTGTACTAACTAATACCACCAGGAAAAAGTAGTTTTTGTATAACAATTTATCTCTTCCCAAATGCACATGCACTGAGTTATTGATCTAGTTATTCTATCTCAAAAAGGGTTATTGATGAAGTATTTGAATAAGATTTGGTGACTTTTACAAAACTATGGTCAAAATTATTACCATAATGTTACCAAATGTTCTTAAAGAATGCAATGTAAATAGTAAAGTTTCCCTCTTTAGACAGAGATAAAAATATTTTCTTTTTTGCACTGGCTGCTAAAATTATGGAATAGGTAGATGATGATAGATCCAGATAGATGGATTTAGATGTATTATAAAATGTAGTTCAGTGGTGAATTTTATTTGGGCAATAATTGTTTCCCTTGTCTTGCTTCTTTCTAAAAATTTTCAGCTTTATTTATTTGTTTTTTGTCATGAAAATATTATTTGTCATATTTTGATATCTGTTCAAATGATAATCACAGACATCTTCATTACTCTCATTCTCAGTGGTGACCATGCTGTTGCAATAATAAAGGACCTGAAGTCATCAGGGAAGTAAGGAAACAGGTAGAAAAACTTCTCTATAGAAGTAGATACTTCATGTTCACTTTCTTATATCCCCGTAGAAAATGTGAAAACACAGTTCGGTAAATTATTCTTACTGTTTATACACATGATTCTTATATAGCAAAATACAAAATTAAAGACTATCTTTTATATAATAATCCTATACCTAAAAATTACTTTGTTTATAACAGACAACACAATGTATAGAATGTCTCCATCCTGGCAATGGCTCAGCAACACACTGATTTCTCTCTGATGGGAAAAACACGACACTCCAGACGGTGATTTTTCCCCAGACTGAAACTGGACCATGATTCTTTGAGCAGTGGTTCTCAACCTGTGGGTCGCGAACTGTATTAAAAGGCCGCAGCATTAGGAAGGTTGAGAACCACTGCTCTAGAGTTGTCCATAGATATGTAGCATATTTTCTTATGAATAAATAATTTTTGCTTATATTTGTGTGTATGTGCATCCCTATTAGAAAGGCTAAAAAACTTGAACATGATTTTGAGAGAGCAAGTCTATTAAGTTTTTGTGATGTAAGGAATAAAAAGAGATGACAAGAGAATAGGATCAAGGTTAATTAGTGACAATGAGAGCTCTCATTTATTGACTATTAAATGCCGGACTATGTGCCAATGTTTTACATATGTTGTCTCATTTAATCCTGGATACCTAGAAATGGTGTGAGAGCATTACCCTCAATTTTGCAGTTAAGTAGAAGAGAGAACCAGGGCAGAGCCCAAAGCTCTCATAGTCCCAAAGTGAAGATCATTGACATTTCACTCTTACTCTCCAGTTGCTCCATAGAGCACAATGGTCCATTACTATCATATTTACCGTTCAAAAGGGCACTGTGTGTTTATCTGTGCAAAATTCAGTTTCTCTTCTGGCCTAGAAGTCAGTGCTAAGGGGAATGGGCCTCTAATTTTCCTGTTTTCTAGTTAGTATTTGATATACTGTTTCCTTTTTTGTTTTTTAATACTACATGGGTTATTTCCTTTAAGTGTCAAATTTAGGAATAAGAGTCCATACCACCTCAAAAACTGTAGAAAACGAACCTTATATGGGCAATGTTCTAGGTGCTAAGTTTTCAACAGTGAACAACCAGATAAAAATCCCTGTACTTATGGAATTTTTATTCTAGGTAATGGAAATAGACACCACATAAATTAAATAAGGAAAATATACAGACTTGTATGATAAATGTTAGTTGATGAGGAATGAAATAAAATTGGAGAATGCTGGCAGAAAGCAAGGGGTTAACAATTTTTTTTCTTTTTCTTTCTTTTTTTTTTTTTGTTGTTTGGGATTCGTTGAGGGTGCAAAGACTTAGGTTGCACTGACTGCATTTGTTAGATAAAGTCCCTTTTGTAATTGTGTCCTGCCACCAAGAGGTGTGCCATACACGGCAACACCCTATCCCACTCCTGCCTCCCCTCTCTCCACTCCCTCATTCCCTTACCCCCACCTGGTATTAGCTCATCTACTGCCTTCATAGCAGAATTGAGAGCATTGGATTCTTGCTCCTTCATTCTTGTCATGCTTTACTAAGCAAAATGTGTTCCAACTCAATCAAAGTTAATACAGAAGGTGTAAAGTCTCGCCATTCAGTGAAACCTTTCGGTACACATCATTAAAAATTATTAAACTATTTTATAATACAATACCCTTCTGGTACACATCATTGAAAATAGTTAGCAATTTTTAATGATGTGTACTGGCAAGGTTTCACTGAAAGGGGGCATGTCAGTAAAGTTGTGAAGGAAGCCATCAAAGAGAAAAGACTGACAGCAGATGCTTGCTTAGCATGTTCTCAATCAGTCTGGCAGTCAGCGTGGCTGGAAGAGAATGAGTCAAGGAAAGAATAAAACCAAATATTTTCAGGAGACCTTGTAGGCCATTGTAAGGTGTCATCAATGGGAAGCCATTGCAGAGTTTTGAGAGGAACCAAAAAATCTGGTTGATGAATAATGAGATTATTCTTACTCTTGTTTTAAGATTAATCACATGATCACTGGGAAGAAGAACATGGGCAGAAGAGAGGTCACTAGGCTGGCAATAGTGCTGGTCCAGGAGACATGATGGTGGCTTTGAGCAATGAAACACCAATGGGAACAGTAAAAAATGACCCATCTGAGCAAATTTTCAGGGTAGAATAAATAGGATTTTTTAATAGGTAAGTGGGGAATATAAAGGAGGTACAAAGGATAATCTCAAGGTTTTTGTCCTTAGAACTACAAAGATAAAGTTAATGAGCTGAGGAGCCCACTGGAAGAATAGGTTTAGGGATGAAAGTGGGGAAGCCGGGAGAGGCTTGTTACTTTCAGATGCTGCCAGTCATTCAGGGGAGCCAACTATAAGGTAATTAAACTTCCAGAGAAAAGCCTGGAATTTGTTAGCATGTAAATTATGATTTAAAGTGGACTACCTACATAATTTATGGGGTCCAGTGAAAACGCAGGCCTCTTTGTTACAAAATTATTACACATTTCAGAACAGAGATAGCAGAGCATTAAACCAATCAGGGCTCCCTTATGAGTACAGAGAGCTGTGCACAAGTGTGCACCCAGGAAGCTGTTCTTGGTTTAAGGCATAATTGTGAATGTGATCAGCAAGGCAGTAATGCAGAAAGATAGATGGGTAGAGAGATACATGTCCTAGGACGGGCCCTGGGGAAGATGCTGAAGAGATGAGGAGGATACCCTGGGATTGACAGACGGGGAGACGCCAGGATGGTATGTGATCCAAATCAAACAGAAATAGTAATGAAAGATTAGATATGGTGTTGGTGATGGTTCATCCGTTTCTTGGTCATCCAAAAGAGCTAAGTGTTGCCAGTGGTTTTGCTGCTTCCCAATTGCTAGAGGAATGTCATAAGAACTTGGATTATTGCTTGATGGGCTGATTTGGGCTTTTACCACCCACAAGGCAACTCCAGTTTCTCTGTAAACTTCTTTATCTTTGAAAAGGAAAACTAATAATTTCTAGGAATAAGTGAGGATTTGAAATTCATTAGCTGCTTAAAATCAAATAAAAACCCATTATTTGTTGCAAGTGTCACTAGCAGACGCACAAATGAAGAAGTAGCTAACAGAAGCACAGGAAGGCTCTCAGTTTGATGCAGCAAAGGGGTGAGATTGAACTATCCAAGGCAAGACAGAAATACTCAGGAATAAGTAATACTTTGTTACTTATCACATGGTATAAAGTGGCTTTGAGAGTTAGATCTCATAATCAGTTATCTTAGTTACTAAGGGCTTTTTTTTTGAAAAAATACCAAGTTGGATGTCAGAGTCTGGGGAGTCCTGTGTGTAGGAAGCTGGTTGAAAGTGAAAGACTAATATTTATCCTAAAGAAATTAAATATCCTCCCTTCTCACTCTTCCCAGAGTCTTTAATGATTCTAGGCCATGACCTACATTTAGTAGAGCCTGGATGTTTACAAATAACCCATTCAGAGGATGAAGAGGAAGCTAATATAGGTCCCAGAAAAGATGTCATCTTAGTATGCTCTGTTGTGCCCACTCCTCCTGCCTTATCCAGAGGTTTCATAAATCTTCTTTAATACATTTGTCTGCTTTAGGTTCAAAATGTCCAGGGCAATGGAAGCAGGGGGAATGACAGGGCATGAGTGGATGCGGTAGAAATTATACTCTTTTTCTTATTTTCTCTGGGTATTAGTATTTTATGAGAGTGACAGAGGTAAGAGGGTGGGAAAGGGAAAATTATTATTAACATATCCAATAACACTGCCAGTATTGCTTGATGGGTTTTGTGGGTTAGAGTTAATATAGTCCCCGCCCACATTCTGGTGAGCTGTGACTCTGAGGTAGAAGGCTGTTGTGTTATTCTAGGAAGATAGCCCAGACAGTGAATATGGTCTTGACATCAGCAAATAGAGTTGGCATTTGGACAAAATTTAATTCTGCCTTCTTTAAAATGAGACAAAGACTTTTTCCTAAACATCATATAGTCAGAGCAAAGCTATTATGAGCTCCTTGCTAGACAAAACTGTCTGGTTTGGATAGTTATCTAATAGGTTCTTCTCCTATCCTGTACATCTGAAAACATACTCTGTTAGCATCCATTTAGATTCAACGTTAAAGGGTATATTATCTTCCTTGAGCTATCTTGTACTTATAAGACATTTTATAAAGATTGTATCATTTTACCCTGTAACTCTTCTATTAGAAAAGTGTTATTTCCCTCAATTATATGGGTAAGAAATGAAAGGCCAGAGAGGAAAATAAGATCACACATTTGTTCACTTACCGAGTTCAGTTTAGTTAGTTTGGATTGTTGCCTGGTGGGTTGAGTTGCGATTTTAATCACCCACAAGGCAATTCAGAAGGTTTCTCAGTCTTTATCTTTTAGAAAACTGTAAGTGGTGGTGCTGGAATGTAAGCCCAGGTCAGCTAGAACATATCCCTCTCCACATGTCTCAAGTGATTAGAGTTTACTATAGATCACTAAACCCATGAGTTTTGTGCAATCAAGTGCTTGTTTTCAATCTCTTAATATAATTTCCCCATCACTTCTTAAACACCAGAGATGGAATCCTATGATACATGGCACTAAAGATTTTGTTTCTGTAGAATGGCAGTAGGTGGCATTTACAAGTTTTGTTTTGCTGTGTTACTTCCTTTGAGATTATGACTGTATGACTTTCTTCATGTCAATAAAAATTTAAAGATGAAGTTCAAAAACTCACTCTATTCATAGCATAAGCAGGCCAGGTAACAAATGGTAGGTCTCTGTAAGGCTGTAGATTTTAGGGCATGATTTTTATAGATGCTTTTCTTCCATTAAACTCACATTAAATTTTTTCAGAAGCTGTTTTAAGAGAGCACATAATTAAGATCAGCATTTTTGTGTAATTTGAAAGTATAGTGTCTAATGAAGAGCTCGGTACACTAAGCATAGTACTATTTAATTCTAATGTCTATGTGTATTACATCTTTCATTGAGTTGGCTTGCCAAAAGGATAGATTACAGTAATGTATTTAATGAAGAAGCTCTCATTCCAGAATTTTCTTCATGCCTAATATTTAGAAAGATTTAATTTACCATGTATTACAGAACTATTCTGCTTAAGGAAAGATAATTATCATTTGTGCTTTTGGTAGTAGAGAGAATTTATAAGACTTTAAAAACATAAAGGTATTTATTTACTGTTTGGACTAGTACTATATATTTAAGCAAGACTAATTCAGTATGGGTGTTCTTATCATGTTCTTATCATCCAGGACTGTTCGATCTCTGGATTTTGTTTATTAACTCTGCAGTGTCTAACTGGACAAAACCAATGGTTGCCAGTTTGAGAGGCTTTGTAATATTTATGTGTGTCGTTTGTACTTTTATGTATTCTTTTCTTACCTTTATGTCTGCTCTTTGTGGTTGTTTTCTCCGTAGGTTTTTGCAGAAATGCTAGCTTGAAAATAAGTAGGAATTCCAAGATTAACCAACACATGAGAATCTTAGGAGTACTTATAATAATAGGTCACTTAAAAGTATATGGTAAACCTAGGGAGATCAATGAGGTTTAAAGGTGCATATCCACATTTCAGTGGAACCTTCTTAATTGTAGTAAATCTTGTCAACCTGGCCAAAGGGTATTCCCATACCTACAATGAAGTCCCATGCAAAGATAGCCTTGTCAGTAGACAGATTGAACAATGAACTCTGTAATCTACATGGTATGATTTCACACACAAGGACAGTCTCTTTACTTGTATCTGAAGTTTTCTGCACAGTTTGGACAGTTCATTACCTCAAACCTTTTCCATATGTTAAAATAAACTATCTTTTATTTTATTTTAGTAAAAGGCAACACTATTCCTGATTCAAGTCCTTGCTATTGGGGTGAAGGTTTTTTGATCCCTTATTTAAATGGACAGAATTAGCTTGTCTCTTGAGGATTGCCAGAGGACATTTAACTAGTACTATATATTTTAGCAAGACTAAAAGATTAAAACATAAAATTCCAACTAATCAGGGTCATTTTCAGAGGTATTATTGCAGTAAACAGATCTGTTAATGAGGCTCATAGATATAACAAAGGGGATTTCTTCACAATCCTGAGACACAATTTCTCTGTGGCCTCAGTATCCCAGATTTTTTGAGGAAATTATGTTTTGCACTCAGGACACAAAAAATGGAAGCAGATGAAAGGATTTAACTAAAAAAAAATACTGTCATGTTTGCTTCTATCCCATGACAAAACAAACAAACAGTGGAATTAGGTTTGGTTTTATTGAATCCTTAGCCTCCAGGTTATAGGAAGAAAAATCTTCCAGAAAGATTTCTTTCCGTAAGTATGGGAATAGCTGGTTTTAGTAGGCTAATGCTTAGGAACGAGCACACGGGGAGAATTGTCTTAATGCGGAGGCCAGGACCCTGTCCCCAGTGTATGTACCTGAATCTTGGAGGGAAGAGGGCTTACATATTTTGTAAAAGCATCTGCATTTATTTTGTTATGTTGCTATCATTAAGAACCCTCTAGAAATGACCTTCTGAGGATTTTTAGAAAAAAAATCAAGGCCTTACGACATTCCTATGATTTCTTAGGTTTGGAGTTGGAATTACATAATGATGTGAGATGCGAACACTAGCATTATTCAAGCAGTGATGTGCAATAGCGATGTTCTGGAATGTTTCATTCCCACTCTACTTCCACTATACTGTATATAATTTACCTTCCTGGTTGAGCTTATTGCTGAAATAATGACCCACTGCACAGGCAGCTTTTGAAGAAGGTCTGTGTGGCATAAAGTGTAAATGTCTTGCAATACTAGCTTTGTCTCCTTCCTTATGTATGTTTATTATAATCTAAAAAGAAAAGTAGGCTCGACTCCTGTGGCTCAACGGGCTAAGGTGCCAGCCACGTACACCTGAGCTGGCGGGTTCGAATCCAGCCCCAGGACCCACCAAACAACAATGACAGCTGCAACTAAAAAATGGCTGGGCGTTGTGGCGGGCACCTGTGGTCCCAGCTACTTGGGAGGCGGAGGCAAGAGACTTGCTTGAACTCAGGAATTGGAGGTTGCTATGAGCTGTGATGCCATGGCACTCTATCCAGGGTGACAGCTTGAGGCTCTGTCTCAAAAAAAAATTAAAATAAAATAAAATAAAATAAAATAAAAAGAAAAGTAAGCTCTGCCACTTTTATTTAAGAATATTAAAGGGATACAAATGTTTTTTTTTTTTTTAGGTGGCTTGAGTATATAGATTAATGTGCCATTACCTGAACCTATAAATGTGCCATGACCTTAACAGCATTAGTTGTACCCATTAGGTGGGTTCTCACCCCCCTCATGTAACCCCACCCCCTTTGCTAATGTCCAATGACTTTTACTTTTCTGTGTGTATTTGTGCATCAGTCAGTTCCAGTTTATTAAAGAGTACATGTGGTATTTGTTTTTCTAATATTGAGATTCTTCCCTTAGGATAATAGTCTCCAATTTCTTTCAAATTCAATTGCAAAGATCTGGAATCAACCCACATACTCATCAATCCACCACCATCTGAGCTGTTTATCTTTTTATTTTAAGGAATTGAGATTAATAAAAAATACAGCCTTACTCACCCAAACTTGCAGGTTGGGATCTAGGAATGCTTGACTACAATTAAGAACAATTTAAATAAGGGCATTTTATCACACCTTTAGCAGAGGGGCTAGACAGTTTTAAAAATCGTATGGTATTTGCTTTATCTCCACTACTCAAGCTTACCAACTGTGATTCTTTTTTTTTTCTCCCCCCAGATGTACATCCAGACAACAACACTTACTGTCTCCATGAGTTTAAGTGCTTCTGTGTCTCTGGGCATGCTCTATATGCCCAAGGTTTATATTATAATTTTTCATCCAGAGCAGAATGTTCAAAAACGCAAGAGGAGCTTCAAGGCCGTGGTGACAGCAGCCACCATGCAAAGCAAATTGATCCAAAAAGGAAATGACAGACCAAATGGCGAGGTGAAAAGTGAACTCTGTGAGAGTCTTGAAACCAACAGTAAGTCATCTGTAGACTTTCCGATGGTCAAGAGCGGGAGCACTTCCTAATAGATGTACGTTGAACATTCTTCTTCTAGTCTTGGGGATTGTGCTACAAGTGTACAGGGCACACTGGTGCCCATGTTGCACAAGTTGGAAACATTTGCTTAGAATAAAATGATCTCAAGATGAGGGAGTTTTCCACGGAGTACAAGCATGCACACAAAATCTCTTTACAAAGATGGGCAGGGCTTTTTTTTTTGAGTCATTGCGTAACTTTAGGTTTGGACATATTTTCCATTTATAAAACTAACTTTTAGCACTTAGGAATTGTTTTTCAATCGTTGTTCAATATTTGCTGCTTTTTATAATATTAATACTTTATTAATTTTTATGGAATATGCTACTAAATAACTTATACAAATAATTGATATATTATTTGGATCTTCAGTAAAATAAGAAAATTAACTATTAGCCAATATGTTTAGTTAAGTCACCAGTGAATGCTTGTTTGTTTTAAGTGGTTTTCTTCCCTTGGGCTTTCCAAAGGCTTCCCTTGATTTCTCATCTTGGATGTATTAAAGTTCTTCTTGGAAAGCCTCATTTCCCTAAAAATGGAGTCCATTCTGCAATCACCATCCTATTTTTCTTTTCTTCACCTATTTTGGTCTTCTCTTCGCCGCTCCAGAAGAAGCCCATGATGACAATACAATGAAGCCCAAGCTCATCCAGTGCAGTTTAACTGATCTGTGCAACAAAGTCCAAGTTGGTGTCTATGGAAGAGTAGCAAATAGACTAAAAATTTATTTGGTAAAATACCAGAAAGATGAATGGAGTAAAAATTACAGCTTTTACATTACTAGATTCCATTAATTGGCCAAAAAGAAATAAAAGCTAAGGTCCTTGCTTTAGAATGGCTTCCAGTCTTTGGAAATACAACATAGGTATTCAATAATTAAGGAATAAAACACTGTGCAAAAAACAAAACAAAACAAAAACCAACACTATGCAAAAAAACACTCTTCCTTTCAGATTTCTCCAGCAGTCCGAATCTCCTAATCTCTATTCTTTGGCTACTAAATACAGAGGTGGGAAGTAAGAATCTATTTCATGTGGTTTAATTATTATAGCAATTCATAGTCTCCACTAGATTTACAAATCTTCTTTGGTATCAAGATTTCTAGGCGAGTATTATCTACTCTGATTCCCCATCCTCAGAACCATCCTTAGAGGATTCACACTGCTTAAACTTACTGGCTTCAATTACTACCATGCTGCCAGAATTCCTGGCCAGATTGTCTGTAAGAGTATTTCTTCAAAATCACTCATACAAAATTTAGTGACTTTTAGAGAAATGAACCTTTCAAGAACTGTCCCCACATATTCACCTTTCTGCAAACATGAAACATTGAGAAAATGTAGAAGGCACAGTAAGGAAGGGTTTTAATTATAAATCATTATATTAATATAATCTTTTCTGATTGTAAGTAAGCAGTTAACTAATAATAGGCCTCTCTTCGTCCTCAGCAAAGGGTGTAATATAAATACTATTAGAGGCATCAGAGTAGAATGCTTATGATTTGAAAATGGAATTTTACCTGTGTTTTTATACCTAGAAAGCATTAGTGTAAGAAGTTAAAACCTATTGTAGGATGCGTAAACTACTGTTGGCCGGTGATGCACTTTCAATACTGAGACTTCTCAATATGACACACCAGAGTCTGCTTTTTAGCTACAATCCAGAAAATATTATAAAATATGGCTGCCACCTGGTACAACCAAACTTATAGAGAAATAAATACCAGTCATCCCAGACTCACCTGTGGAAAGTGGTGGATTAAAATATTAATAACTTTTTTAATCTATTTGAAGAATAAATAGGTTCCCTAAAAAGGAAAATTCTCAGTATTAATAAGAATTAATCTCAAATTATTGAAACAAATCTCATACATTCCTATTTTCCTTCTTTTTTTTGCTGTTAATGTTGAAATGGATATTCTACAGAAAACATATTTTCTCTAAAATAAGGACAGGTTGCAAACACAAGGCCTATTTGATGGGTAAGCCTATAGTATTTTGCAAGAGTCCAATGTCCACCTTTAGAAGGCTAAGTAAAAATGATGAATCAACATAAACGATTCAGCTGCCTGAAAGAAACTTAAGTTGTACTTTGTAGATTTCAGTTAATTTATCTTTGATATGAGTAGTTTAAATCTGAGTAAATTGGATCCACATAAAATGATTCATTTATGCACTCAAGAGAAACAGTACAAATGAATCTCCACACATACTTTCACAATCACACTCTACGTTGTCATTTTTAAACTTTAGTTACTTAACGCGAAAGAGTATAATGAAAGAATGAATTTGTGTACTTTTGAAATGAAACTTAGAATTCAGTATATCAGAGTCCAAGTGAGAAACCTGGCAGAGGTATCATAAGCGCCTGTGTCCCAGTCACCTTCACTGTATGTACGAGTGAGTTTCAATAAGTGCAAAGTCTTCTGAAATCACAAACCCTCTGAAGGTATTCATGTACTTAATAAGTGAAGTGCAGTTTTTTCCTCCTAGAAATATTTGTTGTATCTTAAGAAGAAGAATTAAATTTTGGAATAACCTTTGTTATTCAACTATCCGAAACAAGCATACCTTCTCACATTTTAAACAACTCCTTTCAAAAAGGGTAGAGTCTGTTCTCAGTGGAGGCTGGTAATACACTGAGACAGTGACTATGTTACTACATTCTTATACTATCTGCTACCAATACTTTTGATTAATCATCATTACCAGATTGAAAACGACATACTAAAAAAATGACAAACTACAATAAGTTTTGTAAGCTATAAATCATAGTATAGAGGTAAAGGTACCATTGATGCCTTGAAAATGCAGACTGGGCCCGGGCGTGGTCGCTCATGCCTGTAATCCTAGCACTCTGGGAGGCCGAGTCAGGTGGATTGCCCTGACCTCAGATGTTCGAGACCAGCCTGAGCCAGAGTGAGAACCTTTCTCTACAAAAAAAAGGTGGGCCTTGTGGCAGGCGCCTATAGTCCCAACTACTTGGGAAGCTGAGGCAAGAGAATCACTTCAGCCCAAGAATCGGAGGTTGCTGTGAGCTATGATGCCACACTCCTGAGCACTCTACTAAGGGCCACAAAGTGAGACTCTGTTCCAATTTAAAAAAAAAAGAAAGAAAAAAAAGAAAATGCAGACTGGTTTGTGTTTAATAGAAAAGAGAAGACTTGAAATTCAGAAACTGTTTTAGCATCATTTTTTTCTTATTATAACTATGTGGAGGATTTTGATACTTAGGGCTACTATTCCATTACTCGGATTGTTTTTCCTGATCAATTAGTTGTGCATTTATGATACATACGTAATGCTTTTTTTTTTTAATGGCCATGGAGCTTTATAAGTCCTCACATTTAGAAATTTCTCTTTAATAGTGATATGTTAATGCCAGACACTGGGGTCACGTGTTCAAGATTTTAAAGTTTCAAAAGCTACACAGAGTACATATAAGTAATATGAAGCTGGGTGGGAAATTAATGAGTGCATGTTAATTGCTGAATTTGCATACTGCATTTCACATTTAAAAAGGTCCCCTTGTTTCCTAATAGGGTAAAAAGAAAATTAGAAACAAAGTCGGTATATATGAATTTTGCCAACTGTACCCAATTAACAAATGCTGTACATTGTATTCATTAAGCTACATTCATGAATAATGCATGAAAACAGCTGCTGCTGGAGGTAGATTTGCTTTCTGTTGCTTATGAACACAGTGTGAAGCACACAGAAATTTACCATTGCTGTGCTCAAAAACTGATGTTCACCCCTGTGGAAAAATATCTCCTGTTAGCTTATCTGTACGTCTCTGATCCATTTTGCTCTGTATTACTTCTGAGATATAGATTCTTCCAAGTTATCTACCACACTCAAAGCTTGTCCCATATCACTACATTCATGTTGACAAATCACGTTTCCAGAGCCTAGATATCACTTTTAGAGTTCAAAAAAAAAAATGAATATGCAAGTATAATTAGATACACAGCCTCAAAGTTGGAGCTATCCTCAAAGATGATCTGATCTCAATCACTATCTTTTGAAAAACCATCTTCTGAATGTTATCTTTTTAAAATTTTTCATTTATTTCTAGCAATCTGCAGTGAATGAATGTTATCTTTGTCAACGTCTTTTTGTTTCTTAATCCTCTGTTTCAGCCATAATTTTTCTTTCTAATTATATACAAATTGATCAATATTTCCTACATTTTTAGTTATAGTTGAAAATACTGAGCAGTGCAAGAACTTGGATGACCCTTTCCATGGTCATTTTTATAACTTTTATGAGAATTTTTTTTTTTTTTTAAATGAAGTCTTACTCTGTTGCCCTGGCTAGAGTGCTGTGGCTTCAGCCTAGCTCGGTGTAACCTCAAACTCCTGGGTGCAAGTGATCCTCCGTGCCCCAGCACTCAACCCCAGTATGACACAGTGAGACTGTCTCAAAAAAATAGGAAGAAGAAGAAAAGGTGTCCTTGTTCCCCAGCCTCCCAAGTAACTGGGACTAAAGGCATCATCTAATGCCTAGCTATTTGTTCTGTTTTTAGTAGAGGTAGACTCATTCTCTTGCTCAGGTTGGTCTTGAACTCCTGAGCACGGGGGATGCTGCTGCCTCAGCCTCCTAGAGTACTAGAATTACATGTGAGGCACCGTGCCCAGTCCTTTATGACAATGTTTTCTCCATCTTGTCTACTAAGAACATATGAAAGTTCTTCAAAACAAAGCTATGTACAGGTTTTATTTTCTTAGAGGAAAATTTGGGGGATATGAGAGTATTATAGAAATAATATATATAGGTAAACAATCCAGAAAATCATTGTGTTTCACTTCACACCAAACCAAATGTAGTAAATGTCTTACCTTTTTAGCAAGATTAAGTAGAAAGTAAGATTCCATGTAGGATCTTCCCGCCTATAGTTGCTCCTCCAATTTATTTGGTCTCCATTCTCACAGAAAGCAGTATCATAGGTTTGAGAACAGTCATGAAACTGTCATAACTGTTAGCCAGTAACCTTTGTTTATTCCTCTTGTAGGAAATAGAATATAATTTAAAAGTAGATCTGAAGTCTACTTTCTTTTCACTGTGCCATAATAATTACCTAAAAGAGTGAGCAATCTACATAAGAAGATAATATCTCAGCTCGGTCCCTGTAGATCAGTGGTTAGGGCACCAGCCACATACACCAGAGCTGAGCCTGGGTTTGAATCCAGCCTGGGCCTGCCAAAAAACAATGAGAAGTAGAACCAAAAGAAAAGCCGGACACTGTGGCGGGTGCCTGTAGTCTCAGCTACTTGAGAGGCTGAGGCAAAAGAATCACTTTAGCCCAGGAGTTTGAGGTCGCTGTGAGCTGTGACGTCACAGCACTCTACATAGGGCAACACAGTGAAACTATCTCAAAAAAAAAAAGAGAAAAGATAATATCTCATATTTTTGGCCTGAATCTTGTAACAAATGAAATAAAAAATAGCACAAACGTCTACAAATTGCACTTCCTTGGGCCACCTGTGATAATTTTAGTGCGCATGAGCATGCTATGGTCTTAGTCTCTGGTAAGAACTTATGTGGCCCATCAGCAATGTCACACACTAAAGATGGAATGAATCTTATTGTCAGTTATTTCAGAGGAGGAAGTTTACAATTTCTAGGCTCATTCAATAGTCAGTAACTACATCATAACCTAAAAATCTGTTTCATCTGATTAGATTTATATATTGAAACATATAGATGTATTTTGCTATATATATAGTTAAGATTATTCATTCCAAAATTCCACTGAAAAATAGGACATTATGTGTGAACTTTAGGGCAGGAATTTATTTCCTCATATCTTTCAAGAACTCAAAGGAGTTATTTAGATTTTGATTTCTATTTTCTGGAAGTTTAAGTATAAATTTGACACGAATATTTTTCTGTTCATATCTCTTTAATAGTCTTACAATAATGAGTTTTACTTCACAGTAAGTTGGTAATAGAAAATTAACTATTCATTGCTTTCTTTGAGTCTTTATTTTGTAAACATCTTCATTTGTATCCTTTGAATGAAACCAGAATAGAAGATAAATATGCACTGGCAATGCAGTTTTACTTTAATACTTCCAAATATTCTGTGGACTTAAATGGGAGATATATTCATTCTCATAACACTGGCAATTGTAATTACTTCACCCTTTTTTGGGGTCACAGACTCAAAGACTTGAGCTTTTTCCCTTATGTTGTAAAAATACTTTTTTTTTTTTTTTTTTGAGACAGAGCCTCAAGCTGTCACCCTGGATAGAGTGCTGTGGCATCACAGCTCATAGCAACCTCCAATTCCTGGGCTCAAGCGAGTCTCCTGCCTCAGCCTCCCAAACAGCTGGGACTACAGGCACCTGCCACAACGCCCGGCCATTTTTTGGTTGCAAAGCCATCATTGTTGTTTGGTGTGCCCAGGCTGGATTC